>OZ017768.1:2194717-2350664 GCA_963969345.1 Turbatrix aceti | reverse complement strand
CTCGCACCCTAAGCGAGAATCATACCACTAGACCACTCAGCCATGCTTCTCGGCGCCTCAGGGGCGGATAAAACGTGAAAAACCACGTCTAAATCAGGTCGGATAAGACGGGGAAGGAAGAGAGAAGAAGCGAGAAAGGAAAAAGAATCCGCGCTGCAGATTGAATCACAGCGAACAACGCGGTTAACAGTTCGGGACACTTTGCCAAAAGTTTCCAATATTTTGATGCACTGAACAAAAAATTGAAAAGAATTTATTTCAAATTAAAGCAAGATAAAAATAAACATCACAGGGAGGTATGCAAACAAGAATACAACGAAAAGTTTATTGTGTTTTTTTGGAAAAGTTTGACACAAGTTGAGACGCCAAGTCGTCAAAGAATTTTTTACAACGACGGTTGTAGTGTTCGATGAACCCAGATCGGTAACAGTATCCTGTAAACACCCGCTTGACAATATCGTAACACTGAGGGCAATCTCTGTTGTCAAGGCAGTGGTTGATGCAGCGCTGACGGAACACACAGCTGAAGGGATCTGCGACTCCGTCGTCGAGGCATGATTGGGCGCAAGCTTCGAGCTTAGGACATTTTCCTTCTAAAAATGGTACCATGTGTTCATAAGATCACATTTTGTAAAAAAGACTAACGTGTAGATTCACGGAGGATAAGAAATTTCATTTGTTCCTGTGCGTAATGACAAGTTTCACAGTTTACACAGGAGTCGTAGCATGCAGGTCCGAAGACGCATCCAAAATTCACTTTTGATAAAAGGTTTGGAAGGACCTGAAAATCAGTAATCAGATATTTTAGTGTTTTGATAATGTTTGACTTTTCTGTAAACTTATTGTACTGTACGACAAAGAATAAATGTATTGTATTTTATTTCGGTTTATTTTAGCTGTATTTTGGTTAAAAAATCCATCAAACAGTGTTTGGAACAAGAATGTGGAACGGCGACAATGTCAATGCACGCGCGCTTGTTCCACGTGGGGCAGCGACACATGATTTTCCAGACACCATAACTAATACGAATTAGGTACACGCTAAACTGATTGTATCTTTTGCCAATTTTTTTATTAAATGTCAATTGTAAATAATCTTTTCCCAGGAAGTAAAAATGCTAAACATTTTTAATCACGAATTCATCGTTTAATTTTAATTGCAAATTTTTTTTGAATAAACTAAAAATAAAACAAACTTTATCAGTTGGTGGAAAAACCGTTGAACCAGGAATACATTTATCAATCGCACACACCGCTAACTTTTGACACGTATTGGCCGCTGTTGTGAACTGAAAAATTTATCCTAGATTTTTGAACTTTTCGATAATTCAAAAAATCTTGATTAAGAATAAGTATTATAACAAACCTGTAACAAAAGAGTTGAAACAGTGAAAGTTGTCAAAAAACTGTGAATCATCTTTGACTTATAGGAACACTTTCAGAATAATAAGTAGTTTGAAAGGCTTCACTCCATCGACTGATCACAAATATAGTAGTCAGTTTGATGGTCCCAGTGCCACCCGGACTCCACCCCAGCAAGCAAACGACGATAATGAAAAAAAAGAAACAGACCAAAGAGACAGAAAGAAAGAAAGAGTAAAAAGCCTGGACACAAATAAAAAAAATCACTAAAAAATGCCCTTAGGGTACTTTCCACGTAGTATGTATTGCTGATCAGGCTGCACGCAAATGACACGCGCATTTCTTCCTCTTTGCCTTGAACACAGCCGGTAGATAAGTAATTAGCTTTCGTTTATGGTGGATAAACGGAGTTCAGAAAAGAAAAGTGTGTATCATGCCAGATGGTTTTTCTCTTTCATTTTAGTTTTTTAACGTTGTCTATTCCATTGCAGTTTCTTTTTTATGGGATAATCCTGTCTTGTTTTATCCTTTTGTGAAGTACACATACACATCACTTACTTTTCTTTTCTTTTATCTTGCCGAAAAACAAGAAAGAAAAGCGTAAAAGAATTTTGGAAATGTGTACGGTTTTGTGAAAGAAGAAAGAATGTGGTCTGGTTAGCATTGTTAAATGAAAACAAAGAGAAAAATTAATTGTTTCGGAGACAAAAAATGATAAAGTACACTCAAAAACCAAAGAAAAACCCTATTTTTAGATTTTTTGTGTTCTCGACAAAAAAATTAAAATTAAGTTTCGAAGCCAATTTTGAAAAATCTCAAGTATGAATAAACAATTTTTACATTTTTATTTAATTTATTTGATATTGATAATGAAATTAAACAAACAGATGAAATAAATTTTTTTAATTTTTTGAATGAGTTCCACCGGAGCTGACCTCGACCCCGGAGTGTGACTAATGATTACATTTTTTGACTTTTGTCTCCAAAAAAAGAGCCTAATTGAACACGGATCAGCGCTCCTGCATTACGCTATCTCATCATTCCCAGGGTGACGACACGGTGTCTGCTGCAGGACAAAACGGGCTTTGACAAGGTCAAAAGAGAAGAAAGTTGTAGAATCTTCCGACATCAGACAACTGCACTCTAGTTTGCACTATTCAACAAGTTTTAGGATGCGTTTTCGTGGTTTGTAACCCCCTTTCTGCGGGCAACGTGCAAAAAATATTTTTTTTACTAGGCACTTGTTCCTTTTTATTCTATAGCAATTGATATAAAGCGGCAGCTTTGGCTACAAATAAAACAAATCAATGATGAATTGATGGATTCGTTCGTACATAGTATCGTAATAAACATTGAGCAACTGTTTGATTGATTGATTTTATTTTGTAGCTGTTATCTGTTTTTTTCTTCATTGCGCGATTGATGTGGAGAGACGGGTTGGGATTGGGGTAGACAACAATAAAAAAAATTGGAAGAAAAAGAAATAATAACAATCTGATTTTTTTTTAAACGCGTGATTGATGGATGGACGACGAGAATAATTGTAATCACAGTCTATGGTCCACCGCGTGTTCTCGAGGGGCTGGCGGATCTTCTGCGCAGTGTCTCGACATCTCGCTCTTTTAGGTTGTCGCTGATACGCTTCTTGAGTTCTGTCGGGAAGCGGTCGTAGCATCGCTTGCACGTTGGTTTCATGTCAAATTCATAAAACTTGGTCCTGGAACGATTTTAGATTAATAACAGTAAACGAACAAAAGAGTAAAAAAGAAAATGAAATAATTAGGATTCGAACCCATGACATGAAGATCGTAAAACAAAATCCCTAACCACTGTGCCACAAAAACAGTTTCGCATACACACATGAAAAAATTTTCGTGGAGAAAGTATCAAAAATTTTAAAACACGACAAAAATAGTTTTTCTTTGTATTCAAACAAATTTTTTCAAGTTTTACGAACATTTTGAGTATATGCAAGTCTTAATCTACTTACTTTTGATCCATTTTCTTGTCGCACAGAGCACAACTGAAGCATTTAGTGCACCACGTCTTCTGCAAAGCCTGGAAGACTTCCGATCCACACGGCTGACTGCACCGGAAGCACATATTGCCGAAAAGCTTGTGGAAATGCTGCTCGCAGTATGCCAGTCCCTTTCGCTCGAAATGCTTTTGCCCAAGGAAAGGCTTTTCACAGACGGCACAGACAAAATGCTCGACGTGCCATTGCTTGCCGAGTGCCGCAATTACGCGTTCCTCAATCGGTCGATGACACGCGCCGCAGATTGGGATGCCCATTGTGTCGTGGCAGCGGAGGCAGTACAACTGGCCGCCGATTTCACGCGCGTCATCGGTCAACTCGACACCACACCGGCCGCAATTGAAATGATAGGGATGAAACGAGTCGCCCTTGAACTTAATATGACCATCCTCGATGATGGCATGACACTTGTGGCAAACGTATTTTCCGGCACCTGCTGATTTCTCGCGCTCATTGCACTCCCTGCAGAGCGCTCGGCCTGCGTTTCGGAGAAATCCAATGTCGGCGAGACGCTTGTCACAGAGCTCGCAGGTAAAGCATTCCGGATGCCAGGAAGCGTTCATCGCCTTGATGACTCGACCGACGATGAATTCATTGCACTTGTTACAGCACGGGGCGTAGAGGACGTGGAAGTCGTGTTCGCAGTATTTTCGGCCTTCGAATTCGAAGTAGATGCCGTCTGGGAAGGGTTGGAAGCATTGCGCGCATCTGGAAAATTGATTTTGGGGTCAACAATGAAATTTTAGGATTTTTATAACTCATTTGGAGATTTTAAAAAGTAATAAAAAAATATCGGTGTTAAAAGGATTCGAACCAGGGACCTCAAAGTTGGATGCAAAAAAATTCGTCGCTAAACTATGCAAATAAATAAGAACGATATTTGAAAAAAATCTTGTCGAGCGCGTCGAAAATTCAAAAATTGTGTAAATTCTAACATTACGAAAAAAAGTTGGTAAAAATTAAAATCGTTTTTTAATAAAAAAAACTCACACAAAGCATTCGGCGTGCCAAACCTGACCGCCACTGTTGACAATTTGTTCATCGAGAGCAAAGCCATCATTGCACCTCACGCAGACGTAACCCTCGACGTACTGTGGCCCGAGGGTCCCATTGTGTCCTGCACCGGACGAAGCAGGTGCCGCAGGATCATTGACGTAAAAATCTAGATCAATATTTCCGTAGCCATTTTCGACCTGCTGGTGGGAAGGCGGATACTGTGGCGAATGTGCCGTCTGAATCATCGCCCCTGAGCTGTCGGAATCGTAGCGTGTGACACCAACGCCGATGCTGGAAGGACGAATAGACCGATTGTATAGAGATTGTTGTTGTCTTGACATATTTTTTGTTCGTAAGCAACAAAAAATTTTGTTCTTACGGAAGCACTGTCAACGAACAGTGAGAAAGAACAGCAGTGGCGTACACGAAACAGTCAACAGAAGAGAAGGGAAACACGCATCATGAATCAATACCACGGGCACAACAAAAACTCTTGCCCCGTCTTTTTTCTTCTTTCCGTCACCAGGGTCGGCCTCCGGTCCTGATGCCGGCGTGGTAAAGTGGAAAAAATGAACGAACGCTTGATGTACTTTTTTGTTTTTTTTTCTGGCGCAGGAAGGAAGCGTCCATCAATCCATCCATCGACATTCGAAAACGCAGCCAGTCAGTCGGAAAAAAAATATTTTATGGAAAAAAAGACACCGACGACGATGGATGTTGAACAAGAGATCGCCTGTCAATGGGGTCGTTAACAGTAAAAAAAATATTTCATAGGAATGGATATTAAATTCATGGGTTTGGTTTCAAAGAAGACGGATGAAAGAAAACTCATAAATAAATAAATAAATAAAATGTCATTCATAAAGGAAATTTATAAATCGTTTCAAAATCAAAAAAAATACATAAAAAACAAAATAAATGAAAGTAGCACATAATTTTTTTTTAATCGGTCAAAAAATTAACGTAAAAAACGATTCATGAAATATTTATTAAATTTTACGGTCATATATTTTTTTTTTAATTTCAAATACAAAAAAAAAGATAAACGAAAACTAATAAATTCGTCATGGAAAAAGCTTCAGTCATCTAAAAAATCGTAAAATGCCAAATCCATAAAAAGTGAGCAATTCCCGATAAAACTGACGATAAAATAAAACAATTTTATTACACACCCCAGATTTGTTCAAAATAGAGTTCATAAAACACATATTTTATACAAAAACTACGTTCAATATGTCTTTATCCGGAGCGCATTTGTCAAAAAAAACAAGGGCATGAATCATCAAACAGAGACAACGAGGGGACGACGAAATATCTAAATATGTAGATGGTGGTTGGTTTCAGTCATTCGTAGCGGGGGCAATACTGACAATCGCCCTCGTTCGCCTCCCTCGCCGTTGTCATCCTTGGTCGGTCGGTAGGCCCCCTCTATCCCGGAGCTGAACAATACATAGTGCACGAAAAAGACGCCGAAGAAAAAAAGTAAAACAAATGCCAAAAAGCCTGTAGGGCAGGCAGGCGGATGGCTGTGCGGCCTGCGCTCAATGACAAAGCGGCGTAGTTTTGCATTGCAGGAGGAGAGGAAAGGGATAACGCTTGAGGCTGACTGGAACTGGGCTGGTTAGTAGTACTATGGCCCCGCTTAACAACTCAACTCCCCCTTATTCTAGCGTGCCGACTGACAAACCACGAACGGGACGGGAAGACGCGGGGTCCGTCCAAGAGAGGTCCGGTCGAGCTCGAGCAGGCGCGGGAGTACATAGCAGCTGGCATCACCCAGAGCTTGCTTCTTGCTTGCTTGGCTTTTCTTTATCCCTCCGTCCCCTCCCTCTTCACCCCCCACGCAAATATGTATATCTACTACTACGGCTACGGCGCGCCGGTGTCGCTTGTTTTTCTCGCACACCGACTGCCCGATAAACAGCCATAAAACAACGGTTCGCGGACTCGGATGTGGATACGGATATCCAATATCTCTGCAAAGCTGTCAGGCAGGCTGACTGGCAGGAAGGGTGGCAAAGTTGCGAACTCCGCTGGCAGGCGAATTGAATGAACATTTTGAGGGGGAAGAAATGGGAGTTTGAATTTTTGATGGAAATCTGATTAACAAAGTTACAAAAAAAAGAACGCTTCTGATTGATTGAAGTGTTCGATTTGTAAAAAAAAAAGAAATACGACATCCGAGAATTAAAAAAAAATGTTTTAGATCGTATTTAAAAAACGGATATCGGGATAAAAAATGAACAAATTTAGCATTTTTGAACACAAACAAAGGAAATTGAAAATTAGCAACTAAATAAAAGTTCACTGAAGTGTTTAGATTTTGTTAGTAATAATAACGTTATTTATCACATTTTTTTTTATTTTTTACAGATTTTTCTATTCACAAAAAAACTCTTCGCGTACAAAAATATCTTGAAAGAATCTAGCAAAATTGTACAAAAATCCCTGTCAAAAGATGCATGAGTATTGATTACAAATCAGATGGAAAAAAACAACGCGTGTGCTTGAAAATCCAAGAATTGCAGTTATGCTTAAAAAATCATGAAAAAGCAATCCGTGTCAAAACAAAAACATCTGGTAAGCACAATTTTGTAGAAAAGTTACATAAATAAATAATTCACGCTAAACGTTGACGTCTGTATTTTTGACAAATTTTAAATATGTAAATAAGGTGAAAAAACAAAAGTATACCTCCACGTGCAGAAGAAGGAAGCATTGCTATGCGCATTTATGTCTGAGTGGGTGGTGAGAATCTATGTATTTACGAAAAAAGAATCGATCAATATCGGGGATTGCGGCGGCGGCAGCGACCGCGACCCGAGTCGTCGGAGGGGGGTATAGCGGATTGACCAGACCGAGGGGGGGAGAAGGAGAAGCGCGCACGCAAGCGACCTTATGTCGTTCCGAGGTCAACTCACATCAGTTGGCTGCAGCCGGTTGCGTACAGTCATCTCTCGCGCAGCTGCGCAGCATTTATGCTGCTTGCGGCGGTGAAAGTCGACGTCCCCACTCTGTTCCTGTGACTTGCGGGTGCGCGGCGGAAAGGAGTCCGTTTGCGCGGGTCTGAAGACTCTGTTTTCGCTTAATCAAAATTTTGACTAGAAAAATCATTTTTAAATTGAAAATTTGAAAATAACGATTCAGAAATCACAGATTATATCATTTTTCAAAGTTAAATCGAACCGAAATTCGTTAGATCATTGCTTTGAGTCCAGATCACCCAGGCAATTGACATTGAAGTAGAAAAAAGAAAAGAAAGGAAAACCATAGCCGAATCACAGTATTGCTGAATACCAGTTTATTTTCCGCTTCTTCATGACCAAATTTCAAAAAAATGAAACGAATTTTTTTCATCCAACCCGCCATTTATTAGTAAAACTGTAATTTTTTGGTCGTCTAATAAGGCACTTTGTCGAAGTTTTGGTGAAATAATAACGTTTATTAATATTTCAAAACATAAATATAAATACGCCAAAATAAAAAATGCCGGTAAAAAAATCAGACAGTGGGTTCAGAGCTTGCGTTTTGCATGAGCTTGCGAAGCAGCTTGTTTGACTCTTTGACGATGACTCGGTAGCGTTCCTCATCCGTAGTGGCTTTGGCGAGACGCCTCGCCCACTTCCATTCGGGATTCATGGTTGGCGGCAATGGAGCGGGCGGCACTGCCGACGAAGATGGCGCCTTAAACGTTGATGACGACGGGGGGGCCTTGACCGTAGATGACGCTGCGGGGGTCTTGAAAGCAGATGCCGAAGAAGGAGTCTTCAACGATGATGACGATGGAGGTGCCTTCCATGCAGATGACGACGAAGGAGGCTTGAACGTAGATGTCGACGTGGGAGCCTTGAATGTAGATGTCGACGAGGGAGGCTTAAACGATGATGTCGACGAGGGAGCCTTGAACGTTGATGACGAAGCAGGGGCCTTGAAAGCAGATGACGACGAGTGAGTCTTCAAAGATGATGAAGAAGAATGTGCCTTCCACGCAGATGACGACGAGGGGGGCTTCAACGCTGATGGCGAACGCGGCGGTCGGGGGGCCTTGAACACACCGTTTGGCTTGGAGAGGTTTGAGTTGGCGGATTCAAGCTGTTTTCGGTTGAGGGGAGCCATAGCAGTCGTCTAAAAAAAGCAGCGTTCAGTAAGAAGAGTTCAGTAAGGAATGAAAAGCCAACGAATGACTAACTGATTTCTTGCTGCTTATATGTAGGTGGCCATGATTACCGGCGACAACGATGGGGACTCCACATTTGGGATACCTGCTTTTCCAGGTGCACAAGGCATGGGAGTAGACATCCGCGAGCGCGCGAGTAAGTCTAGTGCCGCCGAATCGTTCACACTTCCTTTTTTTGTCTGGCAAAATGAATCATGCGCGCGAGCGAGTACGGGCGATCAAAGCATGCGATGGACAAAGTGAGTGTTGTAAAAACGCCCCGCTAACTACAAAAATTGGTTTGGCATGGGATGAAGTATGTGTCAATTATGTCATACCTAGAACACTTGACAGAATTTCCACAGGCTAACTACCGAGCGTTTGGAATTTTGTAGATTTGAATTAATGTTTGTCTGAATTGAAAGTTTCTCAAAAAATCAAGCATTTGAATTATGATTTTTTCGGTAAAATTCAGTCACTTCTTGCAATAATTGACGTTGAAATAATTGCTCAACAAAATTTTTATATTTTACGTAGACTATTTTAAAGTCGTGAATACAATAAAAAAATGTCTGAACACGTGAATAAAATCACAAAAAAATACACGTAAATTAGATTACTTTGTTTAACTTTTGGATTGTGAAAAAGGATTTTTGTTTGGTAATCCGGTATGGAACGCAAAGTCCTGCAAGAATGCAAAAAAAAAACACCCTCGCACTCCCCGGCGCACGTGAAGGTAAAGCTGGGATTTGAAAATTTCAAAAATTGCTACACGTTTCAACAATTTTTTTCCTTTTTTGCTTTTTTAGGACTTTTTTTGTTGTACAAAGTTCATGCCCGTTCTGCATCCTTCGATTTTCTTTTTTTCTGTTATAAAAATAACTGAAATGCTCACGTTTTCAACTTTTATAACCCTTCGACCCGTTCGTTCCCCTACAAAAGTGTAAACATCAACCGCCTCGAATTCAACACCCAACAGTGTTGCTTACCTTCCTTCTTCGCGTTCGAGTGAGACATAATTTGACCTCGTAACAATCAAAAATCATACCTTTTTTCCGGGAAACAACAACGTGTCTATGCATCATCTCTCACCTGTTGTATTCTATTTTTACGTCACTTTTTCTCATTATGTGGTTTGATGCACATATTTTACGTGCATCTTTGTCACGTTGATGTATACTACCTTTGAAGTACAGGAGAGGATACTGTAGGTTAATGGCTATAAACTATAGTAATGAAATGCGTTGAAATGGGAAAATGACAGTTTGATGATAATTCTTGGGTGGGGTTATTTGTAATAAAGATTTTAGTGTTGGTTTAGTGGTTCGAAAATTACAAGCGAATTACCGTAGTTTTTTGAATTGTGTTGAAAAAATTTAAAAAATATTTTATTTAGGCAGAAATTTTTGTTTTCATTATGCTTTAACAAAGTGACAGATTTTTTTTTTATTAGATATATTTTATTCTTTGGTTGTAGCATATATTTTTAGAAAATTCTTTAATTATGCATTGTTTATTTTCAATTTTTTGCGTCACAAAATCAGTGTTCTCTAATTCATTTATCCGCTTGTTGCACTACTGCAACAATTATCACAAAAAATACCCTTCTTCTACCCACTCAAGGCTGACCTGACCGTACTCTAATTGTACTAATTGTCTATTTAATCTGTCACCTGCAAGTTTGGCATTTTTTAAAGTTGTTTAATCCGACAGAAAGCCGTATTAGGCTTACAACCGTCTCACGTTAAACCCTTTAAGGTTCTTTGGTGTTCACGTGTGAGATTATCCTCTGACCTCCTAATCCTTGCTCCCTCCCCTCCGGACTGTGTTTTATACAAGCATAAATATGAGATTCAAGATTACATTTAAACACTTATTTTGAAGATTTTAAAGGCCTGCAGCTGGATTTTAAAGATTTAAATTGTTTTTCTGGATTGTGTATTTTGTGTTTATGGCATCGGATAACGACTGATATTTTCTAGAAATAAAATTCGTGATAAGCGAAAAAATTGTTTGCTTAAAAAAATGATGAATTTGACATTTTTTATCGCCTGCAAACACCATTGTGAGAAAAACATCACAAAATACATAAGATTGTTTTAGAAAGTTCCAAAAGTTCTAAATTTGATATTTTTTGGCGTTAGAATCCAAAGAATACAAAATAAAAAATTGGCTCAATCACTTTAGTTTCTTTTTATATTGCTTAGATTTTTTCTGCACCTTTTGGTACTATTTTTGATAATTTGATTAAATGAAACTACATAATTTCTAAAAGTTACCGTAATTTTTGTACGTTTTGTTTTTTTCATCAAATTAGTACGAATTGCCAATTTTCCAAATTTGAGGCCCCACACAAAAAAATTAACAAAAAACGTGAATTTCATATTTTGAGTACAAAAAAATACTGTACTTTACTTTTTACACTTTGTTTCGTGGTTATTTTGCTTTTCATTTATTTTCCTCGTCTTCGAATCTGTCTTTCTTCATCTCCACTCCTCCTGATTCTGAGTCAATGAGTCAATCCGGTGCAAAGTTTCGCATCGTCACGTACACGTGTAGAAGGAAGACAGAGATCGACAGGACAAAGAATAACCACGCTGTTTACCTTGTTACTTTTCAGCTTTTCAGGGGATTAGATGTGTTTGGTCCCTCGTTCGGTGCGCCTATCGTATGTAGGGGAGTTATCATTCTTACAATCAAGAGTGTCAACATTCTTGCAATGGGCTGATCACAGACGAGACGCGGGTAGAGTCCATTGACCCCGGGTAATAATCTCTGCGTCCTGAAAAATATTTACGACTGTTTTTTTTTGCGGTTTGACATGCAAAAAAAAGTGAGAGTTGTTATTTTCTGCACTTTAGGGTTTTTGTTTTTGCATGTGTTTTCGGGTACCCGAATGGAACCGGTTTTTGTTCGGATACCTGGAAGCATTGGGACCATCTCGGTTCATCGGAGTGATTGTTCGAATGGGTTTTTGGTGTTAAAAGTGCAACATGGATTCTCCCTTGTTGTTTGATACTAACTAAGTACAGTATGCTTGCATAGGTTGGAAAAAAAGTGAGTAAAACTTTGTAATTAAATTTAAAAAAAAAAGATTGTGCAAAACAGAAATAGAGCAAAATTACAGTTTTTTTGCTTTCAAAATGCTTTTTTTTTCAAATTCAATAAACAAAATTTTTTTTAATTTTTAAATAATCAATAATTGAATTGCATCGTCAAATTAGGTCGTATCAATTCATGTTGCCAATATCGTATCCATTACATTTTTTTCACAGAGTGCACCCGCAGTGCATCGTAATCATTTTTTTTGTCGCGCCAACAAATTTTATTTTATTTTAAATGTTTATAAAAAACTAACTCATATCAAAAAATATTTGTAAATAAATGTTCTGAAAAAACAAAAACTATTATAAATAATATTTAGCGTTTTGTAATTTTAATTTTATCTATTCCCTTTTTTTTCATTTTGGGTACCATTGATACGTGCACCCTATCGTCAGCCTACCTACATACCTGCCTCCCGTCTATCGCCACCACCCTTTGAACCAACTTCCTGTTCGCAGCCCGTTAACGTATAACACGCGGACAATAAAAATTTTTTCTGTCATCTTTTTTTTTGGCTTTATTTTCAATTAATATTTTCTGAAGAAGCTTAATGATTCCAAAACGCATTTTTATTGAAAAATTTAGAAATACCTTTACAGAACTTCTGTATTGAGTAATTTTGATAAACATGCTTCTTCATACGATGGCATGAAGTAAATTGACGTAAAATATAATTGTGATTTGGTTTTAAATGTATTTTGTGTATGTTATAAATTATTAAAATAATATATTTATTTAACAATTTAGAACTTTATTTTTGCCCTCTTTTAGTTTCATAAGTAAATCTTATTATAATATTTATTCATTAACACCAACAAAATCACATCTGTAGATATCGCTGCACAATGAACTGAGGGAAGCTACGTCGCTGGTGCGCGACAAAGTCGATGGAGAAGAATAGGGAGAGAAGCTATGTCGCTGCAGCGTGGCAGAGTCGCTGGGATGAAAAGAGATGAACGCGACACAACGTCGCTTCAGCGTGGTAGCGTCGGCTGAAAGTTATAGGGAGCGACGCAACGTCGCTTCGCTGCGGCGTGGCAGCGTCCGTTGTAAGGAAGAATGAGAGACGCAACGTCGCTGCAGCGCGGCAGCTTCAGCTGAAAGTTATAAGGAGCGACGCAACGTCGCTGCGGCGTGGCAGCGTTCGCGGCATGAAATAATAAAAATTGAAGTACGAACCACACTGAAAACAAACCGCCGCCAACCTAAAACAATCAAAACGAAGTGTTTGAAACCGTTTTTGTGAATTTTTTTCTGTCAAATATTTTGCATGCGAAACTGAGTCAATTTCTCAAGATTTGTTTTCATTTTCAGTTAATCTGAAATCTATGGCGGCTTGTTTTTGGTGTGGTTCGTACTTCAATTTTTATTCTTTCATGCCGCGAACGCTGCCACGCCGCAGCGACGTTGCGTCGCTCCTTATAACTTTCAGCTGAAGCTGCCGCGCTGCAGCGACGTTCCGTCTCTCATTCTTCCTTACAACGGACGCTGCCACGCCGCAGCGACGTTGCGTCGCTCCTATAACTTTCAGCCGACGCTACCACGCTGAAGCGACGTTGCGTCTCTTCTCATAACTTTCAGCCGACGCTACCACGCTTCAGCGAGATGGCGTCTCTCATTCTTCCTTACAACGGACGCTGCCGCGCTGCAGCGACGTTGCGCCTCTCCTTATAACTTACGGCAGACGCTGCCACGCTGCATCGAGGTGGCGTCTTTCTACGGCTATGAAAAACAATAAAATGCAAAATAAAGTTCTGCTTAAGTGTAAAACACCAACAACATTTGATTCAAAATGTAGTACATATGGGACACCATAAATTCTTAAACATTTTATTTATATAAACTAAAATATTTGCAAAAATTTTGCTGCACATTATCTTTCAGATCATGGTTTCAAAAAATACACTAAAACAATGATGTGACTTCTGAAAGTTCTTTCATGACGCTTTTTTGATAAAAAATCTGGAAAACAAAAAAGTGTCAATTCACAAAAATGTATTGAAAAAAGGGTTCAAAAAAGGGGTGTTCAAAATAATTTTTATTGTCCGCGTGTTGTATCATCACACTACACTCCCGCAATGCAATCTCAGCAATTCAATGGTTAACTTGGTCAATTTCCAAAATGCTGCAATCTTTTTTGCATTCGTTTTGTGCTGACGTGTTAAAGATGACAGTACACTTTTTTTTCCAACACCTGGCTCACGTGAACGACACGCCGCAGGGTGCAAGTGTTGTATCGAAAAGTGGTCAAATTTTTTTGGGGTCAAAAATTAATAATCAAAATTTGCAGCGAGTGCAGATGATAAAAATTTTTTGTGCATGCGGAAACCACGCCTGACGCTGACGTCTGACCGCCGGCAGTAGTGATTGTTGTCGTCTGTCTGATCTACGCTCGTTCGGGCGTTCAAAAAATTCTGTAAATTAGGTTGATACTGACAGGCTGACAGACTGACGCAAGAAAAATCAAGCAATGAGAATCTAGTTTTTTTTGGCGACCCCAACGATCCCTAAATGTCTGCCAAAAAAAAGTTTATTTTCATGGACAAAAATTAATAGATTTATGAGTACCGAGAGGTGCTGGCTGGCTTGATAAGCAGGCTTCATCCCTGTGTCTGGCTGGACGAGATGACACGTTGAAGTTGGTGCCTTAATGCACTTTTTCTCAATAGGTTTTGTGCTAAACGTCTGACCCCTTTTATCAGTAACCTGATGATTATTGCACGTGACCCTAGAGGAATTAAGAGGTACTCTGTGAGCAGATTTATTTCCGGCGACACAGAGATTTTCAACTGTCAAATGTTTTTTGCTAAAGTTGTTGGGACCCAGGGGGAGGTTCAACTTTTCGGTATGTCACATTTTTCTGATGCCGGATTCTGGAGATACGGCTTCTGCAATTTTCGACGTCAAATTTTCAAATTGCTTCAAAAAATTCTGATTTTTTGGTTACGGGGGTTTCTTGCCATGAGAAATTGATAGCCGTATTCAGATTTCCCAAAAAACAGCTGATTTTTTTGATATTCTTGATTTTTGGTGTTCGCGGTCACTTTTTTGGCTGCAGCATCCGTATTTTTGCCGATCGGAAGGTAATGATTCCCCCATATTAAAGCCCATTCTTTTCTCTATCACTGGGGTTAACTCAAAAAAATAATGGAGGTTGCCAAAATTGTGAACGGGGACCATTTTTAGCTTCAACTCGATGAAAAAGGAGGGAAAAACGCATGCAAAAACATCCCTGTTCACTGCTTTTCGTGTGCGCAACGTGCGAGCGCGCGTCGTGCTGCAGCGCACGCCCGTCGCCAGCTTCATTTTTGCTTTTTTCCTCCTTTTTCATCGAGTTGAAGCTAAAAATGGTCCCCGTTCACAATTTTGGCAACCTCCATTATTTTTTTGAGTTAACCCCAGTGATAGAGAAAAGAATGGGCTTTAATATGGGGGAATCATTACCTTCCGATCGGCAAAAATACGGATGCTGCAGCCAAAAAAGTGACCGCGAACACCAAAAATCAAGAATATCAAAAAAGTCAGCTGTTTTTTGGGAAATCTGAATACGGCTATCAATTTCTCATGGCAAGAAACCCCCGTAACCAAAAAATCACAATTTTTGAAGCAATTTGAAAATTTGACGTCGAAAATTGCAGAAGCCGTATCTCCAGAATCCGGCATCAGAAAAATGTGACATACCGAAAAGTTGAACCTCCCCATGGGTCCCAACAACTTTGGCAAAAAACATTTGACAGTTGAAAATCTCTGTGTCGGACGGTTCACCTTACGAATAAAAAAGCTCACAGAGTACCTCTTAATGCTTTTTTTGCAAAATTTTATTGATTATACAGCTGGAAAAAGGACAAAATTTTATACACACTGTAAGAAGCTTCGAAAATTATTCCGTTATATTTAGATCTTTGACCTTTACACCGTACACGCGCACGCATTTGAATTCTTGACACGAAAACCAAAAATTGACCTCACAAAAACATGTTCGATCACGTCACTGGTTTCGTGTTTTTGTTCTCGGATGAGAGTACGCGGAAAGCAACAAAAGACCACACAGTGCGCGCACTTTATCAAAAAATGTAAAACGCGATCAAAATATGTTTTCCCGGTGGGATCACGTTTTTCTTGAAAATTGTGCAAATGCGTGCGCAATAATTTTTTGGCATTCAATTTTTGTTTTTTTTAAATTTGAAAATTTTTTTCACAGTTTGTGGAAAGTTCCCAGAAATCACATTACCTCCCGCGTTCACGTCTACGCACCTGTCTGTACGTGTTCCGTCATGAGCAAGTCATGAGCCAACCACGATTGGGCCAAGAGACCTTTTTTTTCGTCTTCTACCGAAACAATGGCGATCTTTAACGCTAGAGGCGACACGCGATTACACCTGTAAACGAGAGACGAGAGTGCTTGGCTGACTGCCGCCAAACCGCGCGACTCGCTCGATCAACCAACGCTCGCGCGCTCGAGCATGCGTGCGCGTTCGTTCGCTCGCTCACCTTGATACCGGCTGGTTCACAGGTTTTTTTGGGAACACACATCTCTCGACCCCGGACACGGGCGGCGGCGCCAGAAGAAAGTTGTTGGGTTTTTTTTCTTGGAATCAACGAGGAGAGGAAGGAGACAGACTGACTGATATGTCATACTAATTAGGCGAGAGTGTAATTTATCTATCAGATGCTTAGTTCGTAATTTATCATTTTCAAACAGCGAGATTGGCTTCTGTCAAGAAGCATACACCGTTGCCACTGTTTATTTATGGAATTGTTGTTTTCCGTCTGTTCGTGAAACGCCAGACTTGACATTTGCGGCTTTTTTTCTGATTTTCTCATCAACACGTGCGGTTTTGGTTAATTTTGTGATCTTTTTTTCCTGAATTAGGGTACTAATTTGAGCGATCTTGAATACGTATAATGTGTATAAATAGGTGACGATTTTCTTATTTTGGTCTCAGTGGGCTGAATCATGGTTTATTTTTAGGTTGAACCGGAGATGGTGGCAAGGTTGCCGGCAACGTGCGGTTCGAAATTTAGATTTTCGAGGAAACCTGCCCGCAACCTGCGAAAAAAATGTTTTATTTATTTTATTTATTTCACCATTACTCAGTGGTTAGTTATCATTAGACCAGGGTTAGGAGACTTTTTCATGTACATTTAATTGCGGCAATATTATTTCATCAGTTCCAGCACGAAAATATCAAAAATTTTCTTTGATCCACAAAAAAATTTAACTTTTTTTAATTTTTCCCTGCTTATTATCATTATCAATAATTTTTTTTAATAAAAAACGCCTAGTCTATTATTACAACTTTTTTGAGACAATGACAAAACAAATAAATACGTATCGTTCTCTCTCGATCACGTCAGGTCAACTGAAACACTCGCGGACGCAGCGCACTCTACCACATGATCAGTTGTTTTTTATCTGTAAGCACGTACACTTTGCATCATTAGTTAACATTCTTTTCGTCCCCAGGTAATTCTTGATCGTAAAAATTGTTTGTATTTTTATTTATTATTATATTTTATGGCCGCTCCAAAGAGGAAGTGCATAGCGCGTCCCGTGTCTATCTCGTGGTTGATTGACTTGGAGGTAAGGGATACTGTGTTATGCACTTTCTGTGACCCCTTAAAAGTTGACATTGCAAAGCAGCTTATTTTCCGCGAAATTAAAAAGTTTTTTGGGCATTTTTTGGGTAAAATATTTTTTTCATACTTTGAACCCTGCTTTTGTGGTACCATAAAGTTAGACATACGGTAATCATGAATCATGATAGAGCAGGTGGGCTATCAATTTTTTATGTTGAAAGATAATGAATAAATGCAAGGCTGCAAAGAACTCAAAGCTTCCGATAACAATAGTTTTTGCAATTTAGTCAGCAGCTTCCGGGGCACACCTTGAAGTTTTTCTCGTTTGTAATTTTGTGTGCATTATCTTTAACGCCCCCTGCCGTTCCCTGCTCTTAAATGTTGGTGAAAAGGTTTTTGAGTTAAAATGCTGTGAACTTTCAACAGTAAAAATTATTTTTCTGTCGAAATACTCAAGTTTTTGTAATTTTGACAAATTCGCTATTTTTTTTGAAACAACGATCATTTTTTTGATTGACTGGGAAAGTTTCCATGACATCAAAACCTTTTTTCGGAATCATACGGAATACGGTATTTGAAAAGAATTTATTTTTTTAGATCCCTCCATTATTCAGAGTTCAATCAAACGAACGATCAACTACCGAAATAGTTTTGTGTAAAAATGAATCTTGCTCTCGACGCTCATGTTCACTGTAAAAAAGTGCTGTGTTCACGCTTGATGACTGATTTAATGCCAAATCCTATTAGCATTCCCATCAGTCAATCTGTCAGCATTGTAAATGATTTACAAAACCCTAAATAGTATCATTATGCATTTTATCAACACCACCCATATTTCTGTCCATTTTTTTGTCAAATCATCAAAATCAGTTCACTTCCTTGGTGCGCACTTCGAATGTTCTCTGTCCATCGGAGAGGGTAATCCTGGGCAGCAGCGCAGGTACTTCACCTGTATCAGCTTACTACAAAAATCGACTGCTCGCATGCTCTACCGCAGGCGCTGCCAGAAAGGGGTTGGACTGACTTGACTGGCTGATAAATTACTGCTGGGGTCAAATAGCAATGGCTGTCTGTCGACTTATCTGGCGCCTGGCCACCTTACTTGCCCTCTGCTAAGATGCTTAACCTTATCTCCCTCTCTTTGATGCACACTGTCCTGCCCCTGCGTCCGTCGCGTTCTTCATCTGTTGTTGCCAAGTCAGCGAGTTTCTCGTCAATCTTATTCTCTTTACCTGTGATAATAAAATACACGCCGCCAGGACGACAGTTCACCTGTCAGTCCAGAAGGTCAACCCAACTGCGGTTGAATTATTTGGCGAGATTTATTTTTTCCTTTGCTTTTTTTTGATTGCTTCACGTGCGGGTTGGGTTGTAGGGAAAAACGGTTGATTTATTTGTTGATGGGATTTCTTTTTTTGTATTCATGCATCTTGACCACTTACTTTCCTGATTCCGATTTTTTCACGTGAACGTGATTTTTTTCATTCTTCTCGGTTTTTCTTTTTTTTCTTTTTCTCAGGTCATTTTCGAGGCGTTCTTTGGTTTTTTTGTGTAAAAAATCTGAAACCCCGCCTTTTTTCGGTGCTTTTGCAAAAACATTGTCAAGAATAGTCATTTCATTTTTTTGGGTGTACCGTACACTATTTACGGCGACAATTTCTTGCCTAAAATGTCAGTTTGGAGCTCGGAAATCCACCCCTCTTTGCTTGCGATATATCTTTAACTCTGTGGTTCTCACACTTGAGGCGTAACGATAATTTTAAATTTAAACACAACTGCATTCTTTAAATTCGTAAGGATACGCCGGCGTCCCCCGTCCTTGCGCAATGCAGATATCTCTGCAAATTAACGAAAGAATTTCCCAGCGCACACGCTTATTAGGCGCATATCAAGTTTTTCGATATCTTCAACAATTCAACCCTAACCCCAATCAGGTTGCCTTGCCTGCACACTTTTAGTAGATAACTGGAACCTTGATTTTGTTTCCGATCTTTTAAACTTTGTTTGGCTATAAAAGTTAGACTTGTTAGCGATGTTTTTGTACGTGCTATATTTTTATGTGATTACGAATTTTGATTTTTGGGTTTTTTGTTTCGAGACAAAAAATAAATTCCATTTTCTTCCAGATCAACACCAAAAAACAAACTTGTTCGCTCGGTCATGAGCATTTCGGTCGTCAACGACCCTCAAATGTCCACCGAATTGTATGATATTCTTTTCTGGACGTCGCCATCGTTTAAGCGTGGATCATGGAGGACATCACCATCCACTCGGCCGACATCTTCCACCGCTTCCTCATCCTCTTCGTCTTCATCGTCTTCAACGGGACCTTCGAAGGCTCTAGCGAGGACACCCAGGATATCGGATACGGTATCCCAAACCTGTACTTATACCCCGCCGATGACATCGGAGCCATCAACATCGCTTGTACATAAATTAAGCTCGTTTCCCTGTACATATAATATGCTGTTGTCAGCAAAAATTTTTACAACAAGTATACTGTACTCCAGTATACCTAAATAATGGTATTGATGGATTGACTTCTTATCTATTGCCCTGATTGCGGGGCCAAGACACACATTTTTTTAATTGAAGGATATTGACTTGTACATACGTGTTGATCTTGTTCAGTGCCATTATTTTTTGTATATTTTTCCTTTTTACCTTTGAGTACCTAAAAATTACTTTGACAGTAAGAAACCCTTAAAATAATTTTTTGAATACCCTATACATAGTATACATACCTCACTAGTGAACGCCGCGATACTCGACACCAACCCGCCCTTACCTGTAATTAATTAACTCCTTAGGGTCTTTTAATTTTTTTAATCATTCCTGTATTGTTGTTCACAATTTGTACATTACTCACCACCCGTTAGATACTCTTCCCCTGCTTGACCGGACACATTGTTTGTTTTTGTAAGAATGTTGATCTCAGAAACAGAGAACAGTATCATTAACTTATACATACATCATCATTATCGTAAAATAAACCGTTGCTAAAAAACAATTTGGCGAAGAAAGTGGGGGGAAACACGGACGTAGTACTATCGTAAATTGGTGCAAGAGAAGAAGAAAAAATGATAACAGTGCACAAAAAATTGGCATCGGTTACCCCTTGTTATTGTTGTTTATGCGTATCAACGGGTGCTTTGTGGTTAGTTATATTAGGATGACGGTACAAGTTTTATGCTTGCACGGGGACAATGATGTAAAACGTATGATGGGTTTCATTTTCTTCTGATATCTGTTTTTTAAAGTTAAATGAATATAAACTTTTATAATGGATTCTGTCGCGAATTCTTCGCGAACGCGGTTCAACACCAACGCGAAATCTACATAACTCCAGCAATTTCTCTATATATATGTTGTTTTCCTTTCCTTTAAAGAACTCTTACTTCCTTACTCTTACCCTTACGTTTCTGTACGTACTGACAATAAATTCTTCCTACTAACTCTCGATTTCTCTGTGAAGCTTCCCTCGCGTGGCCCGTTCCGCTGTGGAACGGAGGGAAGTTCTCCACATTTGGTGCATCGGCGGTGATAGAATTTGGTGTAACGCCGGTTCTTCTACGAATCCAGGTACTACCACTGCACACCGATAGCAACCACTGCCGAATTCTGCGTCTACAAAACCGACGACGACGATTCTTCCGACGTCCAACTACTTCGAGGATTTTATTGCGGACAACATCATACGGCGACAACAACTTACGAATCAGCGCAAATTTGTGAGTTCTTTTTTTCCGGGACGGTTCTTTCAACAGAATAAGACCCGTCACCGAGTCAACGCGCAATCCCGAGGCCCACGACGACTCGCACACAGAGTTACCATGGCCAAACTTCGCCAACAACGGCAGACAGCGAAGCGCTACCAGGCCCAGCAGAGGCCGAAGACGGCGTTCGTTTTTTTTGAGAAGCATTCGGGCAGGACAGCAGCTTCCGAACCCCGACGATCTCACCCCGCAGAAAGCCCATTGAAGACAGCAATTCTCAATGGCACCCCTTCATTTCTCCCAGCCGTACCGCAACCCTCATCGTACTTCAGTCCTCGATCGCCCGGCCCCAGTGTCGCGATGCGAAGCCAGACGCCAGATCCCCCCCCCCGACTCGGCTGGCCGGCAGTGTCGCGAATTCTTCGCGAACGCGGTTCAACACCAACGCGAAATCTACATAACTCCAGCAATTTCTCTATATATATGTTGTTTTCCTTTCCTTTAAAGAACTCTTACTTCCTTACTCTTACCCTTACGTTTCTGTACGTACTGACAATAAATTCTTCCTACTAACTCTCGATTTCTCTGTGAAGCTTCCCTCGCGTGGCCCGTTCCGCTGTGGAACGGAGGGAAGTTCTCCACAGATTCCATTGCTGATGTTTATTCGCGCGTTTCTGTTATCGGCGCCGTTTTTGTGCGCGCTGTCGTTTTTGGCGCTATTTTTGTAAATTTCAATGCTATACTTATAAATTTAACCCTGATATTATCATAGCGTGGTCCTGCCAACACCACCTTATCAACACATCCATACCAAAATTTACGCAAAGTATAAATTTAAAAAATTTGAACAGGCAATAAAATTTTGTTGTGAAATCAACTGCGACAACCAAAAAAGTATGTAAGTACCCTGACGAGATCGTTGTAACAATTTGACGTAATATAGTGAGTGTAAAGAAAAACAACATTGTTCAGCAAAAATTTGCTACACTGTATTGTATTTATCAATCATCGATAGCCGGGTTTCATATGTCGCTGACGGGTTTGCTCGGCAATGATCGAACGCATAGTTTCGGTATTGTAGTCAAGGTCGACGCGAGGCTTGCAGCAGCAACAACAGCAACAGATCTTCCGACAGATGGCAATCATCCGGGACTGATAGTAGCCGACGAAGCAGAGGATAAGCACCGCGATGTAGAGGGGAGACGCCAGAAAAACGTGGTGGCAGATCTGAAATTTTTTTATAAAAAAAATTGTCGGGTTGTCAAAATTTGACCAATAATCAGACTGCAAAATTTTCCGTTGCGAACACAAAATCCATGCTACAAACGAAAAAAAAGGTATTTGGCAAGAAAAAGAGTAAATTCGTGCATTTATCGTGCACGCTATCATGAATTTAGTGACGTCAATGTTATAAGTCGTCTCGTTGATGCGTTTTTTTGCAAGAAAACTGACGAATTGATAAAAAAAAAGATAGTAAAAAAACGTCCAAATCACAAAAAAATGATACACAATTTTCGTAAGACGAGCACGCGCGCATTTATTTATTTTGACACAAAAATTCAACAAACCTTATAAATCTGCCACAAAATATTCTTGAGCATAGCGTCGCCTTCCTTCGATCCGACAACGATTTCAAAATTAAAGTTAGCGTGAATGAGTTCCAAAAACAGTCCAAAGTGTTCAATGAGCTTCACCAGCAAGATGACAAGGAGTGTCACCGAGCAGGACAGATCGTCCCTCCTCAGGCGATTTTTGGGAGGCTTCTGAACAAGTCGAATGACAGCGCAGGTAGCGAAGACGAGACTCAGTGGTGTGGGGACCATAAATGCCGATAGACGAATGACAGCCGCCAGATTTGGGCCAATAAAACGTCCCAGAATCGTGAGATCGAAAACTCCGAGTGCAAGAAAGTAAGGCACAAGGCAGAAGAACCAGACGAAGATGCAGCGGCTGACGTTGGGCGAATAGGTGTCAAAGAGAGCCATGTAGCGGTCGATGGATACCATGAGGATGATGAATGCCTGAGCCAGGGAGATGTTGTCTATCAGCTCGGTGTGGACTACTTGCTAAAATTGATTTTGAATTCATATTTTTGAAATTAAAATTTAAAAAGTACTTTTTTGTATTTTTATACAATTTCTTTTTTATTTAAAAAAATTAAATTTAAAATTTTGAAAAAAAGAAAAAAATCAACAAACCTTAGCATAGGACCAAATCTGATTAGTTTTACCGGATTCCATATTCAAGTTGAGAAGCGTGTTGAACGAGTCCACATCGTAATAAACATCGATCAAAAATGTGTAAATCAAAAAACCCGTTGACAAAAAAATGTTGCATACTGCCAGGTTGGCGAGAAGGCAATGGATTCTAAAAAAAGTTACAACAGTTGAATTTTTTGATCATAACGGATTAAACATCAAACTTTTTATATCCAAAAAAAAACTGTCCTAAAAAATTGGCTCGAATCTTGAAGGCGTAATCCGTATTTTTTTTGCTGCTGCAGCACAAAAAGGATTAAATTTATCAATCCGTCCATTAAGCACCTTATCATTGGAAAAAAGTACGCAAGTCAAAGGTCAAAAAACGGCAGGTTCTCATGTCAAAGCAGGAACAAAAATGTAAAAGGTACAAATCTGATCACAGAGCGGTATCAGTTATTTAGGTAGAAGACATCGAACTAAATGTCCTTGAAAAAAGATAGCTAATGTAAGATGCGTGACTTTAAATAAGAAAAAAACTCACTTCCTTCGGTAACAATTTCTGCCTTTGGAAAGTGACAGAAAAAGTAGAAAAAAATTCAAAATGATTGAAAGAGCGTAGATGGCGACGAAAGGAGCGTTTTGTCCGAGACGGAGTAATAAATCCGACCAGTCGATGGATTCGTCGAGAATGAGGAATTCGCTGAAAATAATACATTTTTACGAAAAATCTTTGAAAAAAGAAGAAAAATTTTTATTAAAATATTGAATTTTGTTTTCTTATTTTTTTTTAAATTGTGGTCCTTGGCGACGAATTTCCGATGAAAACTAACCCATCCTGGATGTATTTCACCGATCGGTTTGTTCTAAAATAAATCAGATCCGCGAGCCACATTGGTCGCTGGGCAGGCACGGAAAGCATCTGCGACGGCGAATAATTCACCCGGATCGGCAGAAACGGAGTTGGTGAAAATGGAAATAAGCTAGAAGTTGTTGTTTTGTTGTCATCTGCTTCCAGGAGGATTTCCCTGATCGCTGAATCATTCATCTTGGAAAAATCCGGGATCCTGAAAACAAATTCGTATTTTTGCGGGGGAAAGGGTTATAATTCTGATGACCTAGTGCGCGCAAAAAAAAGCAAACATGGAAAAAAGGAATTGAAATTCACAATCTCCAAATCCTATTGATGGTATTTGGAGGTTTTGTGACGCAACAAGTTGGACCTCAACCAACTCACCTCCGAGAGAGAAAAGGTGCGAACAACACAAAACGACTTCAAAACATAACAAACAAACAAAAAATGTTGCAAACTTTGAGTGAGGGAAATCCGATTATGATCGGTAATTCATGAAGGAGGTGAAAAGTGGAAAAGTTTGTCAAATTTGAACTTGGAACCTGATTTTTTGATTTTTTTTGCAAAAAAATATTCGAAAGAGAAATTTCAATAGAAAAACACATATTTATTTATGTATGTTGAAAATTATATTTTTTCTTGCAAAAATAATTTGTTTCTGTTTTCTTTAATTTGAGAACTGAATGTTGTAATAATTGTAGTTTATAAACAAAAAAAGCAGTCACATAACGTTTTTTGGACAAAATTGGTTGGAAGTATTGCTCGAAAAAAAATTTTTATAAGATTGGAAATCGAGGATTGAAACCAGGGATGGGTGAACACTTGTTTTTTTTGTTCATGAACAAACATGAACATAGCCGTTCATTTAATTTTTGTTCATGAACGAACATGAACAGCAAATTTTGGATTTGTTCATGAACAAACACGAACGAGCATGAACGTTCACCCATCCCTGATTGAAACCTCGATCGTTTTACCTTAAAAATGAATGCGTATTCCATATGTGCAAGTGCAAGTTGTAGGTATACAACGCCAAAGCGAACACTGATAAAACAAATAAACGAACACTAACGCCAGCCACCAACACCCAGATCACCGTCAAAAAAGACATTTCAACTACCCCTGCTGTTTGATAAGCAAGCAGCAGGTCTTCAACTGAAATTGTTTCCATGAATCAATCTTGCCAGAGCAAACAGTTCAAACAATGACCCGCAGGGTGGCCACTGGCCATCAGCGATAGCATAAATTCGTAGGCAGTTAAAAGCCACAGTTTTGTACAGCAAAGGCGGTGGTAAAGGCGCATCGCAACATCTCATATGCATATCCGTGTTTGGTGTAAACCGCGACAAGCTATTCACTGTATTGTATCAATCAACAAAAGTGGAACGGAAGTTTGAAGCAAACAAACATCTTTCAACAAAAGGGTGTAAGATACGATCCTCTTGTTGTATCGCTCGGTTACTAAATATTTGATCCTGTTCGTCTTGTATCTAATAAACAAATACAATTGCATATATTTTTTATCTGCGCAACTTCAATAATGCCTAGTTTGAGACATAATTTTTTGAATAAAAATATAAATTTACAAAAATGTCAGATTCTTTGGCCTTCACCTCTCATGAGAAGTTTTTTTGCGAACATTGCATACTTCATAAAAAAGGTAAATAAACTCTATGGACACCCTCTTCACACCTTAAACCTTACAAAAGACGATCATGGTCATCTTCAAAACACACAATTATGAATCAACGACACCCATTGTCGATTTAAAAAATAGTTCAGTGAGGAAAAAAATGGAGAAGGAAGAAGAAAGAAGAAAAGTAAACTTAACAAAATTGTAAAATGTGTACTCAAATAGTCATCGGTCGATTGGTAAAAAAATCGTAACTTGCAGTGCCCGTTTAATATTTTTAAAAGTTTGATACTGTATTTATAAAAAAAATATCTGCAAATTCCAAATATTTTAATAAAATATTTTTTTACGAAAAAATACAGGCCCAAAGGCTATCCCTGCCGCGTTTTTCCGGCCCATTTAATGTCAAAATGTTGGCAGTGTCTATACATTGAGTCATAAATATTTACGAAGTCAAATGGCTTTTTTAAAACTATTGCGCAAAGAGTCAGAGCACTCAACGTGCTAATTGGTTCAATAACCGCCTGGTTTGAGGATGCGTCACACTGAACCACGCAGGATATTTTTTGGGTGGTTTTTGGACGGTCACAATTGTAAAACAAAGACAAAAATAAATAAAAATTAGAAAATAGTGATTCTAAAAAAATTACGCTACCGTATTTCTTGATTCAAAAAGTTGAAAAAAAGAGACAGATTTTTGTTTACAACAAAATGCGCGTAATCGCAGCACCATCAACATCAACAACAACAACATCATCATCGTGATGATAATTACCCTCAAACATTGTTCAAGCCAGTCAAAACATGTCGGTAAAACAGCTATTATTCTAAAAAGGATGAAAACCCATAGCAACCGGAGACAAAGCGTGAAAAACGGATGCGTAAATGGAACCAGAAAGAACAAGAAAATGAGGAGTGGTACGTCGAAGGGACAGGAACATTTACGTCTACAGACGTACTATATATGAGTTGTGAGGTGTCTTTTGTACATAGGTATACGACAGAAGTCTTTGTGCATTTTTTTGAATGAAATTGTCTACGTTTGGTTTTTTTGAAACAAAAGAAATGAATTTGAAATTTTTTAATTGACAAAAAATCGTTGTTTTTGATTTGTTTTTATTTATTTGTTTGCGTTTTGTAAAAAATATAAATATTAAAAAAAATATTACCGGCAAAAAACTTTTTTGTGAATTTATGGTAAAAAGCACTCAACATCGACCGAACAGTAATCAAAAGCACTCTCCTAAATTCAACTCTTTTTGATATACAGAAACAATTTCCAATTTCTATCGGATAACCGGTCACGGACCAGAAAAGCAGCGTGCAAATATACAGCCACGGGCCAGTGGGTACACGCTTGTACCCCATATGCAATATCTAGTAGTACCCCAAACGTGAGCGAACATCGCCAGTTATACGGTTCATCATCCGTGAGTGATGGTATTGTATCCCACTTTTTTTCCTTCTACGTACGCCGGATAGCTTGTCTGCGCAAAATTGTCCCAAATCCGGTTTTTTGGTAGTGCGCGGCGCTTGTTCCTCATGCGAGGTGGATTAAACTTAGATTATGCTGGGTTTTTTTTGCTCACTTTTTTTTCTGAGGCGTAATATCCATCACTTTTTTTGATGATTTTTGACGAATAGACGTGTTTCAATGAGCATCTGCAAGTTTTTTTGCAGATCATGTGAAAAAAAGTGTGATTTTAATTAGGGAATTAAAAAAAAGACGTAAAAGTAGAAAATAAATAATTCAGAAAAAATAATTGAGAGAAAAACACAATTTTTATTAACATCAGGAGAAAAAAAAATTAAAAAATTACTGCATGTAATTTTTTTTTTATTTCTGGACGATTTTGTTTGTGTCTACAAAAAAAGGAAAAAGAAGAAGCACGCAAGAAAGAACAGTGATGCACGCAAAAATGGTGTCGATACGGGAATTTTTTTTGTTTTCGCATTTTTTGTTTTATTTATTTGCGCTAGTCAGAATATTTTCATTTTTTAAACCAATTTTTTTTTCACAATTTTCTGAAAAAAATAGTGAAAACAGCGCAAAAAAAAGAAAGAAAATGAAAAAAATTCTGAAAACCCATAAACAAAATGAAAAATAACGTTTTACAAAAAAATCAGACCAAACAGAAGCAGCACACAACCCCCTAATTAAGCCCAAAACAATGGTCAAAACAGTGTTCACAAATACTAATAGCAGTTTAAATCTATTCTTTATTTTTTTCGCTGTCACAACAAGTAAACCGCGCAATTTCCGACCTTTCACCAAAGCCAAAGCTGTCGTCGAACATCAACGCAGTTGATCCGTACAAATAAATAATCGCGCAGAGTTTTTGCGCATGCTTTGGTGACTAACAACCCAACTCTACCCGTATTAGGGAGGCTTCGCACCTCCCCGGGAGAGCGCGCTGGACGGGATGGGCTTTGAGTGTTCTGGGACTTCAATGATCCGTCCACCTTTTATTCTTGTCTGCTCCCATTCATGATCGCAGCAGGGGTCGGGTCGCTGTTGTGGGGGGCGTTTTTGACAAAGTGTGATAAATACAAAAACGAACGCTACATGCTTTCTGGGACCGCGTGGTTTGCAGATGTATGCAAGGTATGCGCCGGATGTTTTTTTGAAAACATCTGGATGGTTGGATATTCGATCGCGACTTTGAACCCCAGATGTCAGGTGATATGACGTCTGCGATGAGAATTAACGTCAACAAAAGCCACAAAAAATTGTAAGAAATTTATTCGACTTTAATCTGGTGCTTGATATACGTAAGACCAATCCCGTAAACAAGCACAATGCACGAGACGTAAAAGACGCGAAGATTCGGAGGCAAGAAGTAAAAGTTGATAAACTGACTGGGCGGCCAGATACAAATGTCCATTTTGAGGACGCTAAAGAACTTGTCGATGTATTCCTGGATCGCGGCTTTTGCAGAGGCGCCTTCCAAGATGGCGCATCCTAGAAAAATAATTATTAAAGTACGAAAAAAAGAAAAACCACCAGCAGGATTCGAACCCGGACCCTTGGAATTCAAAAAGTTTTAATCGAATTGTTTTCGTGGCACAACAGTAAAAAAATTTTTCCACAAACATTGAAGACCCTGGTTCAAATCCTGAAACCTGCAACTTTTTTTTCTTTTTCACATGCCTGCAATGTAAGTTGAAGCAAACACAGGGGACGCTGCGAAATCGGCAATGACCTTCTTTAACACGAGAATAGACTTTCGTCGATGTTTTACGTAGTGATCCAAGTATTGGTAAAAGTAGTGACTCATGGGCCCATGGACAAGCCCGACGATGGAGACTTGTTTTATCCTCTCGGTTTCCAGCGGTTTGCTAAAGTTGGAAGAAATCGTTTGAACGATGACGTCACCCAGCGCGTAGAATCCCACAATGGTAGCTGTATTTGCTGCAAGTAGGTATTTTGGAGCGTAGATTTTGTGCATTATTTTCTGAAAAAAATTTTTGTAAGGAAAAAAGTTCAAAACAACAAAAAAATGTTTCTGAAATATTTTAGAAGTATTTTAAGATAGACAAAATAGCCTGGCGAGAAAAAAAAATTTAAAATCTGAATAAAAACTTACAACCAATCGTTTCGATAAGCTCATTTTGACTTCAACTTTAGCGTATTCAAAGTACAGAAAAAAGTATATGGCGTGCCGACCGGAGGTTTGTTACTCGACGTTTTGTCCCGTAATGAAGCAAGTGAAGAAAAAGAATAAATGAAGTGAGAGAATGAAAGGCAGGAAGACGAAAACGAGTCCCCAGTGAATCAGTGGCGCCTTATCTGACGAAGCTGGACTCAAAGCTAATTGCTAGACAACACTTCGGCTACTGCTGACTCGTGGGCGACTAAACCATCGGGAATGATGCAAAAAAAACGTCGGTCGCAACGATTCACCGCGTCATTTGCTATTTCTGGAATGGGAATTGTATTTCAGGCGATTTGCATGCTTTTATGCACGCTTTAAAAAACGAATTTTGAAAAAAATGGCATAAAAGTAAATTTATCGATCAGATTTTTTACAAACAAGAAAGGTTCATTTTAGTGAGTCATGAAATGCGTCTCTGACTGCGAGCTAAAAAAGTTCCCGGACCAACTGGACCATCCGTCCATAACTACGGGTTACGCACAACGGCCGCTGGCAACAAGTGAAGACATTGACGACGGCAAAAATGTTCTCTGTGCTATCTACAACGTTGTTTTTGGCACAATGAACAAAAAAATTCTCGCAAAGCGTGTTCGCATGTTTTATGATTTTTTTATCATAAAAATCCATAAATAGGTGAACTTTTTGTATGTATCGAACTAAATAAACTATGGAAAAGTAAAACATCAACAGTTATGGTTTTGCAGCAGAACAGCAACCCCAGTAGGATTTTTTATTTCAAATTAAAAAACTTTACACGAACTGAAATGAAAAAAAAAATATATTTGCCAAAATTGCAAAAATTTGACAACTCATGCGTTGAGTAACGCACACACTGATCAGGATTTTGACGTTACACTTTTTTTCAAAAGACCGTCGCGACTGACTCATACATATCAGCAATATTTCGCTACTCATTGTTGTACGAGACAGCAAAAAATATTTTTTTTACTTTGATTACAAAGAAAATATTTTCTTTTTGTCATTGTGACAATACAGGGCGCGCCCTCGTATCACACATACAACAAGCAGAGCGAAAGAAGCATTGCTGCAAAACACCGACTTTTTTTCTCACATTGGCTGGTGAACTTTAATTCGACTTGCTGTATTATATATTTTATTTATATATTTTTGTATGGATTGATTATTATTAATATATGCATAATAATAAATATTTTTACCGTTTTTAAACCCAAATTAATCAATGCAGTTTTTCGATACTATTGTATTGCTATTTGTACAAAATATTTGAGAGCTTAGTGCATGTCTGACAGTTAACATTTGGGCTCAACATGATTATGCATCATGCTTTATAATTTGGTAAGATTTTATCCTGGCCAAAATTTTTTGAAAATTAGAAACCCATACAGTTTTCGTTTTAACAAAACAAACTTCAATTTTTTTTAGTTCGAAAATAAATTACATAATGAATTATCATTGCAGCGAATTTATTTAATCCGTCGTATTGTGACGTTGCCATTTTTATTTTTGCCCTCAATCTTGTATGTATGACAAAAATACGACAGGTATACTATGATCAAATTTATACGCGCAAGATTATTGTTAAAATAAATTTTGTAGTAGGTGAATTTTTTTTAAATTTCATGACGTGTAAAGTGTTTTTACAGAATAGAACAAACGAATTTTTTTCATCAACATAACAAAATTCAAATTTTGTAACGTAAAAATGATAATTTCACATTTGCATAAGCATTTTGCAATGAAAAAAATTATCACAAACACTGCATTTTGTTTTCTGTCTCTTCGCCGAGATGTCGACTGCCTGGGTGACGTTAGCCAAGAACAACGAAACCGCGCTGTACGCCTTACAACTGGCAAGCTACATCCATGAAAACGACACATCCCACAAGGTTCACCTCCTCTACACGCCCAGTGTAAGCGATAGACTTGTCGCGGAAATAAAATTCATTTTTGCCGACACAACCCTCGTCGACGTCCTCGATCACAGCGACCCCGACAACCAACTTCTGGTCGAACGCCCTGATTTGTTCACTCCATTCACCAAGCTGCAGTGCTTCCGACTCGTCCAGTACTCCAAAGCCGTGTTCATCGATCCAAAGTGCGTGATGGTCTATGATTCGGATGAGCTTTTCTCTCATCCTGCTTTTTCCGCTGCTCCGGATGTCGGCTGGCCTGACACCTTTGATACCAGTGTATTTGTCTTTGCCCCCAGCATGGAGACTTACCGTAGCCTCCTTGATCTTGCTCTCAGCCGCGAACCCTTTGTCAATGGGGATCAAGGCATTCTGAATGCTTACTTCAGCAACTGGTCCAACATGCCAGCAACAAATCGACTTTCTGTTGCATACAACTTGTCAACGATTGCGTACAATCCTACCGATGTGGAGCCTAAGATTATAAATTTGTCCCCAAAAGTCAGAGTGCCATGGATTACCTACCAGCAAAATCCCGAAGTTACGGCCGCTCATAAAAACAGTTTTTCCAAAGTTCGGGAAAAATTTTCCATTTATATGGTGAGTTTCTTAAAGATTGGAAATAAATGTATATTTTAATAAAAATAAATACATATATTTTGTTTCTAGCCTCGAAGAAAATTCTGACTCTGACTCGGACGACGAAAACGATTCCGAGAAGAAAAAAGACTACAAAGATGAGGACGATAAGGAGACGTTCCGTCACGTGAGTATTATATTTTTTTAATTTTGTTAAATACAATTTTAAAAGTTTTATTTTTTCAGTCGATGCTTTTTCTGGATGATTTTCTGACCCAACTCATGCCTCCAGGTCAGTGGAACAAATTCAGGGAAGAGAACCCGAATTTCATCGACAATGCTTTTAACGAGGGAAAAGCTCATGGATTTTTTGACTAACTGCGGGACGCCCGATCAATTTGAGACGTTCTTCTATGCTTAATCGGACAGACACACTTTCGAAAAAATTTTAATCGAAATTTTTTGTCCCTTTTTTTCTGTTGACAAATGTTGCGTTGAATAAAGAAGTTTCATAAAGCCGCATTTATTAGAGCTGCCGGCGCTTAATGCCCAGAATCTAGAACCAGCTACACATCATCCGAAATCGATTGAACACGGCGAAAATGTCAATGTCACCTGCATTGACATTGACATTGCATGCACAAAATAGGTTTAGTGACACTACTTCAAATTTTGCCACTTCGTTTTTTGCAACTTCGATTTTTACAACTTCGATTTTTGCAATTTTTTCATGACTTCGATTTTTGCAGCTAACTTCGATTTTCCCAATATTAAAAAACTGACGTAAACGGGGCTTTCTTTCGGGTGCGGCGTAGCCAGACTTTGCCAGAGGACACGAAAAACACTTTCAAACGATTTTATCAGCATTATGACAAAAATACGTTATATTTATTCAATTACAAAAACCGCAGTTAGTTGTCAAAATCGAAGTTATGAAAAAAGTTGCACGAAGTTGTAATAATCGAAGTTGCAGAAATCGAAGTTACAAAATTCAAAGTATACTATAGTACCACATACTACTTTAAAATTTTTTTAAATGATCATATTTTTTTTTATTGTTTCATGTTTTTTTTAAATATTGAGAATGGAAGATTGTTGGTTATGTATATTTTTAACAAAAGACTGCTCATTAAAAATGTTGTTTTGTTAACGTAATTTTTTTTCAATTCAATGTTACGTTTTTTCGCATCCAATTTGTTTCGAGCCAGGTACCTTGCTTTTTAAAAAAACACAGAAAATAACCTTAAATTTTTTGACAAATAAAAAGCTTTGTGTACTCAATTTCGATATCCTTGGTACATAAACAAGTGTGTTCCGACCGGTATGAGTATAAATACCAGCACATTTTTGTTCATGTAGTGATAAAACAACGTTTAACCCTGTTTGATTGTCCAACGTCTCTTTGCTTTATTGACTGCAATTTTCATCCACCATTTGCTGATCCGCGAATATGCCCCGTGACGACGAAGATCTCAACATCGCCACCTTCGACCACGAAACGGTAGAGCAAAATTATTTATTCTTAATTAAATACAAACTTTTTTCAGGATTTCGAAAATGGATTTCACACCAACCTCGTGGCTAAACTGTTAGATGCAAAGCTGACCGACGGCCCGGTTGAAGTGAACGCTCAGGTGTTGACCGGTGAACTCGGAACCACGACACGAATGGAAAACGGCATCGAAGCAGGCTTTCGTGCAAATGGCAGCGTTGTAAGCGGGAACGTTGGCCCCGTCAGTGGAAACCTCGGCTTTGGTATCGATACCGGAGTCAAGGCGCGTTTTGACGAGAATTTTGCCATTGGTGCAAAAATTCTTGGCACCGGTGTTACCATTGGACGCACCACTGAGTTTTCTTTCTTTGGCAGCGGCGTTAAGATAACCTTGTGGTAGAGAATGTAAAGTTCTGATGACCTTTTGTGATGAGTAATAAACATTTTTTAAGAGTAATAAAAATATCAAAATTTGTTGAAATGTTGTCGCGTGTAAAATAACTGAATAAATATTTAGCACAAAAGAGTTTGAAAATTGTACTTTTTGGTCAAAAAAAATAAAGAAAAACGCGGTATGTGTTCTTACTTACGATCGAGCTTTAGTACAAACTCCAAAATGAAGCGGTAAGTTTTCGTGCTAGGAACAAAGACGGCTGAAGAAAGTAATCGGGATATCCCCTCGGCGGCAAACGATGGACGTTCCAGGGTCGCGAAGAGGAAATTCCCCCCTGAGTTGTGCCAGGATTTCCATCGCAAAAATAATTCCCCAATAAATAAAGTGATGTGATTAGGTTAATTTCTTTTTGCTAATTTTTATCCCCCTGCCTGCCTTTCTTTTATCATTTTTTTAGACGTAAAATGAAATAGCCCCGAAAATATACTGTCTCATGGGACAATTCCTATAGAAACTTCACTATCACATTTTTTTTCATTTGTTATTCTGTCTCGTACACACATATATCATGTCATACAACAGCACCATCCTGTGTCGTAAAAAAAATTAGCATTGATCCATCGCTGATTAAAAAAATGCGATATATCAGTCATCTAGACGCGATTGTTGCATCTGTACTTACTACTTACTGAGCTGGCGTTGTCACTGGCATTGCACGCATCAACTGACTGATCCGACTGCTGGAGACGAGGCGATGTTCAAAGGTCCCAATGACGACGGCGGCGCGCCAATGGGACCAAATGCTCAAGGCGAAGCGTCGATGTCGGATAAAACGGCAAACAAGGTTTCCAACAAGCTTGATGAATCAAATAAGCTCAAAAACAAGCCGCAGGGCAAGCCGCAGGACAAGCCGCTGGACAAGTCGGATGACAAGCCGCAGGACAAGAAATCGTCGTCACCGCAGCGTTCCAGTACGGACGACTTAAGCCACGCCAAGCATGCTCGGATCTCTATGCCTGGATTGATTAAATTATTTGTCAAAAAGGAACTCAAGCTAACCTATCGATATCCTATAATACTGACTGTTGAATTGGTACTAATAATTATATGTTTTCTCTCTTTCTTTGGCGCAAATCGGTTTGTACTTGGCATGATTAAAGATGTGCGTAAGGCGCTGGATGCAGTTGATCCGTTGACAAAGATCAAATCGGATGTTTTCAAACTGAGATGTTCAAGTGATGTCTTCTGCAATGAAAACTCGACCAAAGCACATTCTGATGTGCACACGACAAAAACGGAATATATTCTCAATCTGCTGATTCCAGAAGATACTGATTTGAAATATGGCAAGAACTATTTTGCAGATCAATCATTTTATTTAGATGATCAGTACAAAGAGGCCTACAAATCATCCCTCGACTACTTAAACAACACCGACAAGTATTTGGAAGAATACTATACGCTGGATGCCATCATGGTTCAACTCAATACTCATAACATAGACATTACAATTCTCTTTCAAGCGCTTTATTTTCTTTTAATATTTTTGTTGGCTATATTTTTAATAACCAAGACAATGCAAGAAAAGGAAAACAGCATTCACGGATACATGATAATCATGGGTCTTCCCCGCTACTGCTACTACAGTTGCTATTTCTTCGTTGCTACCGTTCAGGTGTGGTTTGTCAGCGTCCTTTTGGGATTCTTTATTATAAGCTTAGAGGTAAAAAAAATATTATCGAAAAAATAGTTCTAATCCGTTTGTTTTTTAGGGTGTTGGTCCGGCTATGTTTGTCGCATTGCTGTTGTTTGCTCACTACACGATGTATATGGGACTTATGATTTCAACCATCTTTGGCCGGTCAACCTATGCTGTACTCGTCTTCATCCTTCTTATGATGGCACAGTTAGTAATGATACTCCTTGTGCCGTTTGGTTCATATGATATTGTCCCAACAACCGCTTTGATGTTCATTTTTCCAATTTATGCTCTCAAAGTCATTAATTTCAATTTAAACATCATGGCGTCTTACAGTAAGTTTTTTTAGTACGTATGTTCTTACATTTTATATAAAATAACTTTTTTAGACCTACCAATGCACTATTTTTCTGATTTCAATTTCTACATTCCAATTGGACCGGCATATATTGCGCTGGTATGGCACATTCTGATTATCGTTTTATTGACGTATTACCTGGATTACGTCTTTCCGGTGGATAACACGCAGAAGCTTCATCCGCTGTTTTTCTTGGTAATATTTTACGTTTTTTTTCGATTGCGAATTCCACAAATTTTATAGGGTTTCCACAAAAAAGTTTACATGCCTTCGGAAGAAGAATCGTCTGACAAGAAAAACAGCCAGAACGAAGAACCAGTCCCGCCGTCTGCAAAGCCCGGTATCGCAGCCAAAAACGTTTGCAAACGATGGAGCAATGGCGAAGTGGCCGTCAATCATGTGTCTTTTGTTGCCCTCAAAAACCAAGTGACCGGACTTCTCGGACACAATGGTGCCGGCAAGAGTACGCTTTTCGGATGTCTGACGGGTCTCTACAAACCGACGTCTGGCGAGATTACGGTTGACGCAGATGAAAGCGTCGGCTACTGTCCCCAGTGGGATCCGATTTTCCCTCGACTAACCGTTCGTGAGCACCTTCACTTCTACGGCACTCTCAAAACTGGCCACAATGTCACGCGCGAAGAAAGCGACGAAATTATCAAGGCGGTCGGACTTCAGGGTTCTGAAAAGGTTTACGCAAAAAACCTATCAGGCGGACAGAAACGCAAGCTTTGCGTCGGCATGGCCATCATCGGAGGCTCAAAGATCGTTCTTCTCGACGAACCCACGGCTGGCATGGATCCAATGGCACGGCACAGCATGATTGGCATTATCGAAGGCCTCCAGGAAGGCCGAACCGTTCTCATAACAACTCATTACATGGACGAAGCCGAAAGCGTCGCAGATCGCGTCATTATTCTCTCCAAAGGCGAAATCATGTGCAGCGGATCCATTGATTTCCTAAAAAGCAAGTACTCTACCGGCTTTGTACTCACGATCGTGTTTTCCAACCAAAAAATGAGCTCCGTGGAAGCCAACACTTTGGCTAACAAAATCCTGGACCTGGTAAAGAGGGAGCACAGTGAGGCAGCAATAAACGGCTCGGTTGGCCTGCAGTTTACAATCCACCTACCCCCAAATGTACAACGTTCGCTTCCAAGAATCTTTACCGTACTGGAGGAAAACAAGGAAAAGCTCATGATCGACACCTTCGGCATCAACGTCAACAGCCTCGAAGAAGTGTTTCTGAAGGTCAGCGAGCAGGCCGACCCTGAAACATCCAAGAATACGGCCACTTCAGTTGCTGACGTCTTGGAAAATATTTCCGACGGTTGGTATTACACGTACAAGACTTGTATTCATTGTTATTGTTTTTTTCAGAACGCGGCGGGTTATCAAACTTCTTTTTCCAAATCATGGCAATGATCGTACGCCGGTTTCACTATTCTCGACGCCATTACCTTCTGACGCTGGTTCCTTACATAATTGTTCTCTTGCTAGTCATCTTAGCATTGACCCCGCTAGGAAACATTATAGCTGGTGCTAAAGATAACGCCAATGCCGTCATCGATTCTGTCAAAAACGGTCCCGAAATGACTATTCTTCTGTACAAGCCTCCCGGATTCCAAAACGTCGCATTGATGAATGGTCTCAAAAAGTACTTTGACTATCCCAATGTCCACTTTGAAGAGTTTTTTCATGCTAATCAAACATTCGAATTGCTGTACAAATCCTTGATTACGTACCCCCCGTTGGCGTTCATGATTCAGTTGGATGATGTTGACACGAATATGACGATTTATGCAAACGGCGCATTTGAACTTGCTCCACTTGTTTTTATTGAAGCTTTTACCAATACCGCGAAAAAACAACGTAAGTTTTGAAATTATTGACAATACATTATACTCGATGTTGATCTAAAATTGTTTTTTCGCAAAATTAATAATGACAATAAATACCATGTGATATCATACGTTAAAAAACGTTTTTATCTACATTACCTAAAAAATTATTTGAAACAGATTTTTTATCACAAAAATGATAGTAATTTGTCATAACGTCATTTATGCCCTCTGGCAACTTGACTGTTAGCTTTGGCGCATGCAAAAACCCCGCATCCCGATGTTTTTGCACAATTGGAAATAATCAAAGACAGTGGAAACAATCGAAGTCATTGCAAAAAATGGACACAATCGAAGTGGACATATTCGAAGTAGTGTCACCAAACCGCAAAAATAATAATTGTATGTTTCAGATTCTATTCAAACGGGACAGCCGACGTTTACTATTACAACAACATTGAATATCACCAATAAGAGTACAGATTCTCAAAAGGGCGAAAAATTGCTAGGTGTTTTGAATTTTTTCCTTATCTATATCATAACCTGGCCCGTTCTACTGTACAGCTACGAATCTCAAGGCACACGACACCTCTATCGCCTGGCAAAGCTGACGACACCTATGTACTGGTTCAGTTCTTGCATCGCCGAAATGTTCTTTGATCTTCCGATTCTTATTATCCTGTTTGTCATTGCATATAGCAAAGGTGTCTACAGTGTTGGCGATATTGCCATTGCTTGTCCAGCATACTTACTTTACCTGGTAGTATATATTACAGAGATGTTCTGCTTTTCCAAGCTAATAGAATCCGGCAGGCTGGCATTCACAATTATCCTAACGTATAACATTCTGGGCATAGTGGCGATTTTTATTATAGAATTCGTACAAGCAATTTTAACTCAAGAAATTCTTGTGCGTTTTGCTGCAAAATTTTTATATGTACATAATAATGCGATTTTTTTCAGTTTTACAACATTCGATACCTCTTTCCGTCGATTACACTCAAAGCTAAGGGAGCAAGCGAGTTTTTATCTTTACATCCCGATACCACTGAGACAACTGCTTTCCCGCATTATGATAAGTTTTACATCTCATTGGCGACGTCTAACGTTTACGATAACGTAATCTCGGCTATGATTTACGTAATAATCCTAGCAATCATCTCATTCATCTCAGCCAACGCCGGACGCATTTTCAAATTGTGCGGAGGCACGAAGGTACAATATTCTTCTGCCAAACGTTTTTACAACTCTTTTTTTAGGAACCAAGCGTTCGACAGAATCACATCGATGTTGACAAAGAAGAAAAAAAGATTGTCGAAGCTGACGAAAAAATCGAAAATGAATACGCTGTGACCGCCGTACACCTGCGAAAAATTTATTTTGGTATTTTTTGTAGCAGAAAAATTGCAGTTCATGACTTGACGATTGGCATAACTCCCGGCGAGTGCTTCGGTCTTCTTGGAGCCAATGGTGCCGGCAAGTCGACGACATTTTCCATGCTTACCGGTTGCTCCACTCCTACCGCCGGAAACGCATTTGTCAACGGACAAGACCTCTCCAGCTTCAGCAGTTCACCGGAATTTGGTTTCTGCCCCCAAACCAACAACGTGCTTGACGAACTCAGCGTCGATGAAACGTTCTACCTCTTCAGCCGGCTGTCAGGACGCGCTAAGACCAAGCTCTGCGTCGATGCCATCGTAGACATACTCAAACTCGAACACGTGAGAAAGCACAAAGTCAAGAGCTGTTCAGGAGGTGAAAAGAGACGCGTATCCGTCGGCGTTGCCCTACTGACCAATCCGGATATCATCATGCTGGACGAACCAACCGCCGGCATCGACCCTCGGACGAGGCGTCGGGTCTGGGATCTCCTCATCGCGCTCCGTGACCACGGATCGTCAGAAGTACTCTCGTCCCACTCAATGGAGGAATGCGAAACGCTCTGCACAAGGGTCGGCTTCCTTTCCCAGGGCGTACTTCGGGCCATCGGCACCTGCCAGCACCTCAAACACGCCTTCAGCGACAAATACGTCCTCAAGATCATTGTCTCTAACACGAATGCTATCAATCAAATATCTCAAGCCGTCATTGATCGTTTTCCCGGTACTGAGCTCACTGACACTAGCAACGCCACACTAACTTATAGCGTTCCTAAGGGAGCGGATAAGCCATATTCCAAGATCTACGCAGAGCTAATCACGTTCGTCGACGAGCAGAATGGAACGGCTGATGGTCTAATCAAGGATTACAACCTCGTTGACGCATCTCTCGAACAGGTATTTATCGCAACGACTTCTAACAACAAGAAATAATATTTTGACCCCTGATTAATATTGATATGATAAAATAAACTGAATTGTACTTAGACGTGTGATTTTTTTTCTATCTTTTTTTGATGATCCTACGAAGAAATTCTACATACTTTTTCAATTTGTTAGATCAACGTTTTGAAAAAATGACAAAACAGCCGCAATGTGAAATTTCGACTAAAATAAGGCGACGCGCGGGGATTCAGTTGGGGTTTTCATATTTCTTGTTTCTGAAAAAAATCGAACGTTGCAATTTGCAAATCACAATGGTTCTAAAAAAACTTACAAAAAAATTTGGATTTTGAGTCATAATAATTTTCGGTGAAGAAGCTGCGTTTTTTATTTGCGTTTACTTTTACTTGCGTTTTTTCAACTTTTTTTTTTCATTTTTACAAAAAAATTACGACAAAAAAAACAAAGACAGAACCTAGACAGCTCCGAGGTTGAGACCGCCCATCATGTTGGCGAGAGGATTCACGCCACTCAGTACTTGCTGGAACATGGACAGGAACTCGTCGGGGTTCGTGTGCATGGGAGCAATCTGATCCAGAGCGTTGAAGCCTTCCTCGCGAGAAAGCGCAGGTTCCTAAAAAACAAAAAAAAATATACAAAAAATGGAAACAAAAATTGAAACAAACCATTTTTTTGGGAAGCTTTTTCTTCAAATTCTGATTAAGATTCTTCCACAGATCCCAGGCAGCCGTAGGTACACGCTCTTCTCCCTTGAGCCAGGGCTTCTTCTTGTTGATGAAGTGAGCGATCTTGATGTCGCTGGCTTTGATGTAGGGGTTGTCGCCGGTAGCCTCGTTCACGAGGTTGTACTTCATCGGAAGACGGTGCGCGGCCGGGAGCTCTCGCCAGGTACTGTAGTACTTGTTCAGGATGCTGTTGTCGCGGTAGTTCTTCTGATCGAGCTTGAGGGCAAAGTCCAAGATGGAGTTGTAAGTTTTCGCGCTGGGAACAAAAACAAAGACAGCCGAATTGAAGTAATCGGGATATCCCATCGCAGGAGCAGCGGAAAACTCCGGTCGCTCGAAGAGTTCATCCGCGTTCTGCATGACCAAAACATCGGGATCGAGGAAGACAGCCTTGGAGTACTGAGTCAGACGCCAGCACTGCAGCTTGACAAACGGAGTCTGCAGATCGGGGCGAGAAGCAAGACGCGCATTTTCCTTGTCTTTCTTGTCGAGCACGTTGACGAGCGTCGTGTTGTCAAAAGCATTCTGCAGCAGGGTAACCATCGGAGCCGTGACATCGGCTGTGTAGAGAACATGGAGCTTATGGATGCTCTGGGTACGTCGAATAGACTTTGCAAGCACCAGCGCTCCTATAGCGTTGCTATCGTTGGTCGCCCAAGTCACCCAGGCAGTCGCCATGTCTGCGGAAGTCGTATTTGCGATCAACAGCAAATTGGGACGTCGAAAAAAAAGAATGAGTGACGCTTGAACTAACTGAAGCGTTTATATTATTACATAAAATATCGATATGCAAATGTCGAGAGAGATACGGCGCTGCCTCGGTGTTTCTGACACGAAAATAAACATGGGTTGTTTCGCGAGTGTGTGAAAGTGTTATGTATTAGCGGCAGTTTTCGGCATTCAAATGATTTTCTTTTGTTTTGGCATTTTGCTGTGACATTGAGGAGAGACCAAGCTTTTCAACGCATTTTCAACTGCATCGATAGCATAAAATCCAACTTTGCTGGAAGTCCGCAAAGTGAGCAAAGATTGAAAATTTTGAAAATGCCTTTGTTGTTTTTTTGCAAAACTCAGTCCTACTTTCCAAATTTTGGCCTCTATCCCCCTTTACCCCTACCATAAGCTTGGATTTAAGCCAACACCCGTGACTCGAACTACCATATCCGTCTCGGTATAAGAACATGAAATTTGGGCCTTTTTGACCGCGGTGCGGGCGCATTTAGTGTGGCATGATTCTGCACCAATTGGGTTCGAACTTGCCAACTGTGACCTCATAGTGTTGGCAAAAAAGAAATAAAGCACCTATCACAATCCACAATCGAGGTGCTGCCGTGCAAAAAGGATACTCTGAACAAGGAACAATTGTACGCGCGTGGTGTTCCCCGAAATTTTTCACGGTTGACGGGGGATTTTATAAGGCTTCTACTTCGGCCGAAACATAACTTGGTGGCTTTTTTTTGTTTGCCAACACTAGGAGGTCACAGTTGGCAAGTTCGAACCCAATTTGTGCAGAATCATGCCACACTAAATGCGCCCGCACCGCGGTCAAAAAGGCCCAAATTTCATGTTCTTATACCGAGACGGATATGGTAGTTCGAGTCACGGGTGTTGGCTTAAATCCAAGCTTATGGTAGGGGCAAAGGTGGATAGAGGCCAAAATTTGAAAAGTATGACTGGTTTTTGGGTGACTTTTTGGCCAAAGTCACACAGGCAGTTTACATTTTGTTGCTTTTAAAAAACAATTATAAATTTTAGTTTCTGAATAATGGGTCATGAGGTTTTTGTTTTGACAGATTCCAACTAAAGCAGATTCAAGCCATCAATAAAAAAACAAATCAGACATTTTTCTATTCATCTAAAAATTTAATTCTATTGTTTTTTTGAAGTCACGCAAAACAATGACGTCCAATTCATTGGTGCATATTTATACCCCCACAAGCAACACTCAACAAACCAATAACTCATCAACATGTCTCGTTTCTTCGTCTTCTTCCTGATCTTCAACGCATTTGCTTTTCTGGCAGTTCGAGCCGATTTTGATTGTGAGGCCTGCGTAATTGCCATGAACGTCATCATAGATGCCGGCGAACAAGGAGCAGAGGATGTCCGTTTCTTTAAAATATTTTAGATGTCAGAAAAACAATTTATCCAAAACAATTTTAGGCCGCTGAGGTTGCGTGCGCCGCAGTATCTTTTCCGTTTGACATTCCTTGCGAACTCGCTGCTGGGATAGTCGTAAAAGCAGTTGAAATTGGGGTAGCCCCTGATCCGGAAAGCGTTTGTGCTGCTGTCGACGTGTGCTGATTGACGACACGATTGCTGTAAATGAAAGCTGTATTTTTCATTCGCATGGCTTTTGTATAATTGCTTTTGAAAATAAAATTGCGTGTAAAAAAATGTGTATCAGAAGGATAAAAATCGCAGTAGCAAAAAGTCTTGGTTGCACCAAAAACTATTTGTTCATGCGTTTGGGGAATTTTTTCGACATCGTTTTTCCATTTGTTCAAAACTTTTTTGCTTTTGTTTTTTATGTTACGCATAACAACGAATTTTACATGTTTGTGAAATTGCAGTCTGGTGATAACGTAAGGGATTGAAGCAGATTCAAGCCATCAATGAAAATATAAAATCAGACGTTTTTCTATTCATCCAAAAATTTAATTCTATTGTTCTTTTTTTGAAGTCACGCAAAACAATGACGTCCTCATTGGGGCATATTTATACGCCCCGAGCAACACTCAACAAACCAATAACTCATCAACATGTCTCGTTTCTTCGTATTCTTCCTGATCTTCAACGCCATTGCCTTTCTGGCAGTTCGAGCCGAATTTGATTGTGATGCTTGTTTAAATGCCATGCAGGGCATCATAGATGCCGGCAAAGAAGGAGCAGCAAATGTCTGTTTCTTTCTAATATTTTAAATCTTAGAAAAACAATTTATCCAAAACAATTTTAGGCCGCTGAGGTTGCGTGCGCCGCAGCAACTCTTCCGTTTGTCATTCCTTGCGCACTCGCTGCTGGGATGGTCGTAAAAGCAGTTGAAATTGGAGTAGACCCTGATCCGGAAGGCGCTTGTTTTGCTGTCGACCTGTGCCGACACGATTGATGTCAATGAAAGCTGTTTTTTTTAATAAATTGTAATAAAATATAATTGTATGTAAAAAATGTGTATCAAAAGGATAAAATATCGGATTTTGATGCTATTGTTCCGGCTTTAAAAAAATAATACAAAAAATACAAAAAACACATTTTTGCCAAAAACAAATAAAAAATTTGTAGAACAACCAATTTTAGAAAACTTATTTTTCAGATTTTGGTTAAAATTCTTTCACAGCTTTCATGCCCAATGTAATCAAGCCATCAATAAAAAACAAAATCCTGCGTTTTTTTTCATTCAGAAATTTTATTTTATTGTTACATTGTGTCACAAAACAAATGAAGCAATGAGTAGAACAAACGCTAATTAGGCAAAAATTCGTACAATTTGTGTCTCATTTGTTCATGCGCTGACAAAGTTTTTCGGCTCTGGCCTTCAATTCCGAAAGCAAGCTCTGATCCGAAGAGCCAATGTTTTTCAACCGGCGTTCGACCGATTTTGATGGACCCTGCTTGACAAAGCTGTCAGCGAAGCGGTCGATGTCGACGTTAGCAGAAGCTTGCGGATGCATGTTGATGCCACATTCTTCCGAAAATTGCATGTCCTAAAAATTGAAAAAAAATATTTATTTTAATTCGAAATAAAAAATGAAAAAAAACTAACGTGACAAAGAATTTTCTTCGCCTGTTCGTGTTCTTTTTTTTCATCGAGTTCGGATTCGTCATCGGAGTCGAAATCGCCTGATCCATTATTTAGGGACTGAAAAATACAAAAATCATTTTAAAATTTGGAAAAAGTTGAAAATCAAACCGAATAAAGCATTTTGAGTGTCGATTGTTTGAACTTGAAGCTTTTCTCGAAGCCTTCATGGTGCTGGTAGACGATCCATGGCTTCTGCCAGCTGTTGCTCAGGTTGTGAATCTTGACCTCTGCAAAATGAGGGTGGTAGCCGATGGACTTCATGTTGTACATCAGCGGAAGTCGATTGGCCTCAGGCAAGGTGCGCCAGGTGTGAAAATACGCGTTCAGGATGCCTTGATCACCGTTGGGAAAAGGCTCATGCTTGACTGCCAGATCGACGAGAGCACGATAAGTCTCCAAATTTGGGGAATAGACAAAAACTCCCGTGTCGAACATATCCGGCCAGGCGACGTCCGGAGCAGCGGAAAACACAGGACGGGAGAACAACTCATCCGAATTTTTTATCGTCCCGCAGTAAGGGTCCAAGTAGACGGCTTTGGAGTACTGAACGAGTTTGAAGCAATACAGCTTGGAGAAATGTGCCACCAGATCGGGTCGTTCAATCAGAGGCAGGTTATCGGGGTCGCTGTGATCGAGGACGTCGACGAGAGTTCCGTCATCAAATAGAGAACGCATCTCCTGAGCAATTCTCTCACTTACACGGGGTGAATAGAGGAGATGAATTTTGTGCTGGGTATTCGTATCACGGAGCTGCTTTGCAAAAAGATATCCTCTAACCGCTTGGTCGTTGTTCTTCACGTACATCACCCAGGCAGTCGACATCTTTGGAGCGGACGAAACAATTTTTTTTCAAAACAGAAAAAATGGGCAGCTCGTTGTTCGTCGTCCAAAAAGCAAAGAATTGAATTTTTTGTCAGGTTTTTTCCGTTTTTGTGCATTCTTGATATGCAAATTTTTTTGATATATGAAATAAATATTTGTTTATTTCACAGTTAACTGTGATTGAAATTAAAATTTGCTTTGAAATTATGTAAAATTTGTTTATTTCAGACACAAAAAAAAATTCATGATTTAATCCTGGCATATTGTTTTTCCGATGAAACCTGACATTCGATTGACCTCTGTGTCTTACAAGATTCAGTGAAGACACCTGGTCACCTTTCCACATCACCTACAATTTTCTTTAAAAAATAACAATCAGTTTTACATTTTTAATCAATATTAAAACCACAATGGAATCACACATAATAATGTATCACATGCAAGAAAGGGAAAAACATATTTCTTATTTCTGAAGTTGTTTCCGGACGTGACCGGCTTGCTCCAGGATGCCCGCAAATCTTTCAGGATCTTCAGCCCGGGCTTCGGCCATTTGTCGACGAACGGAATCGGGAGTTGCGTTGCGCGAATCCCAAATTGTTTCAAGAAAGTTGGGGTCGTGTTTCTTTAGGTTCTCATACTGTTCTGGTGACAACATTTTGGCGATCAGAAATTCCTCGTAAAACTGCGCTTCCTGTAAAAAAAAATTTTTGTCAATAAAAAATATGAAAAAAAAACTGACATGAAGGCAAGTTTTCTTGGCTTTTTGTTCGCTTTCGTCGATGTTTTCATCTCCGGCATCTAATTCTTCCTCGGACTGAAAAAACTTATTTTTTTTGTGAAAAAAAGTCAAAAACGTACCAAAAATTGAGCAAACTTTTTGGTCAGCCGGTCGTGCAATTGTTTGCACCATGTTTTTAGATTTTCATTTTGGTCGAAGATAATCCACGGTTTTCCAGCAGGTTGATTCGTGTTTACGATTTTGGCAAGCGTGAAACGAGGATGGTAGGCATTGGTCTGCAAGTTGTAGTCCAGAGAAAGTCGACTGGCAGCTGGCCCGGTGGACCAGGTGTGGTAGTACGCATTCAGGATACCTTGGGCACCGGTAGCAAACGGTTCATTCTTGACGGCCAGGTTGACGAGTTCCCGGTAAGTCTGGATGCAGGGGGTGTAGACAAAGACGCCAAGATCGAACATGTCGGGAAAAGCAACGTCCGGAGCAGCGGCAAAAATGGGTAGAGAAAACAATTCATCCGCGTTTTCGTGAAAATAGCACCTTGGATGGACGAAAACAGCCTTCGTGTACTGGATGAAACAGAAGCACTGCAGCGTGGTGAAAGGAGTCACCAGGTCGGGGCGCTTGACCAGAGGCAGGTTGTCGGCATTGTTGAGGTCAAGGAGGTCAAAGAGATTCATGTCATCAAAATGAGGCTTCATGGACATGAGCACGTAAGCACTTACTTTGGTGGTGTAGAAGAGATGAACCTTGTGTTTCGTGTTCGTAGCCTTTATCGAGGAACAAAGATTCAACGCGTGAAGAGCTTGGTCGTTGTTTTTCGCGTACGTCACCCAGGCGGTCGACATCGTCGTGAAGAAAAAGAAAGACAAAATAAAAACGGACAGGGAATCGTCGTCTTCAGAGCAGAGAATGCAATTTTAGGTTTGTTTTTTGTTTTTTGGTGAGAGCGTGTTCCCAAGGCGAAAATTTTTTGCGAATGTGTAGAAGAAGTGTTATCACAGGCAAGAAGAAAACGACAAGTTCTACCCTAGGTAGGAAAAGTTCTACATAGGTAGGAAAAGTTCGGGGACTTAGAAGAAATTTTGCTGCAAAAAAAGCGTTTTTTCCGTCGCGACGGAAAAACTACCGAGGTACGAAAAGTTTTACCTCGGTAGTCCATGTTTTCGAGTTTTTACGGTCGCTTGGATGAATCTCAAAGCGAAAAAAGCGATCTGTTCGCTGAAAACTTGGCCGACGTTGCTTTTTTGTCTATGTTATTTTTTTGTCGTGTTTTATTTTTGTTTTTTGGCTGTTTTTTTCCGCGTTACTTCTCATTTATTAGTTTCAGGATCGGGCTCCTTTCTCGGGCGACATTCCTAAAACTCGATCGAAGTGCTGCCGACATGGGTATGTTTTTACGATTTATGAGTTATCAAAATCACTACTTTTTGGAAACCAACCAAATTTCAATGGTTTTTTACCTTTTTGTGCGATTGTGCTTTGATGAGTTTCTGCGAATTGTTAGGTAGGATTGCGATGGTGATAGATGGGGTGCACATTCGCAAAAAAAGGTAAAAAATCGGTTGAAGGGCAGTTGGTATTAAATTTTGAGGGGAAATATTATTTTTTGGGCCTCATTTTGTGATCAGTACTGCCTCACATCTTTCAGACGGCTTCCAGTGGACGGGACTCCAGTTTGAAAGAAACTTGGTAAGTTTTTAAGAAAAACTCGAAAAATGTGCTAACTTATGAATTTGCAGGCATCGGCGGCGCCGTGAAGACGATGTCATCATCATCAACATGAGGAGAAACGGCAAAAAAACGACCTCGGCTCGACGACCAAGATCTACGGTGCTCGGATGCTGCTTCCATCAAGACGAAACCATATAAAACCACAAAAACATCGACATATAATCGAGGACAGCCATCAGAAGAAATGAAAACGCGCAACACATCGCCAACAACTCACTTGACTGTTTTTTGTAATTGTATTTTGTGTAAATTGTATTTTTTTGTGAAAAAAACGAATAAACAGGCAAAAAAAGAACAAAACTTGGACTACCTAGGTAGAAAACGGGCCAGCGAGCACGCATTCAAAACTACCGCGGTAGTCGAAGATCTACCCCCGGTTTACCACGGTTGACCTAGGTAGAACTTTTCCTACCTCGGTAAAAACTTGTCGTTTTCTTCTTGCCTGTGATGTGTTCAGCGGCAGTTTTCTGGCATTCAAATAGTTTGTTTTTTTTGGCATTTTGCCATTATATTGAGCTAAGTCCAAGCTTTTGAATTCACTCTGCGCGGTATCAATCGCTTGTGAACCAACCTCGCTGAAAGCGTCCAAAGAGAAAAATATTGATTTTTTGTGTAGGCCTATTTCAATTCCTGTGCGGAAAATTGAAAATTTGGTGATTTGTTTGTGTTCTCCCTACCCAATGATGGGATTTAAACCAATACCCGTGACTTTTCGTTTAGTGCCGTTCACGGAGAGGGCAAATGAAAATTTGGCGATTTTGACTACTCAACGGGTGCAACTATTTGTCATGATTTTGCACCAATTATGCTTTGTTTTGCTAAATCTGACCTCCTGATGCCAAAAAAACAAAAACAAAGTAGCTATCACTATCCACAAGCGAGAGAGGCTTCGCAAAATGTTATAGTGTAACAGGGAACAATACGCGCGCGCGGTGCACCGCGGTGTTACCCGGGTTTTCGACGGTCAGATAATCTGTAGTTTAGAAGGCTGCTACCTCGGCCGGAACTTTGGTTCATAACAGAGTTGTTCGATGCTCACCAAATTGCTCCTGCTCACTGCTCGCTCACTGCTCAGCTCACGAGCGCGAGCGGAGCGAGCGCGAAAAATTGGAGTGCTCAATGAGCGTGAGCAGAGCGAGCACGAAAAATTGAATTGCTCAAAGAGCGCGAGCAGAGCGAGCAAGAGAAATTTTTAAAATCAGCACTGCTCACTATAAATTTAGTGCTACAAATACTAAAATACTGGTAGTTTCGATCAAAAACACGATGTTGGGGGTATCTCCAAAGAGTATACGGTCTTTCTTTTAGTGAGGAACTGAATTTTGGCTCAAAATTCACTTTTTTATGTGTGAGCCATGTTTGCTCATTGCTCGCTCCTGCTCAACTCACGAGCGTGAGCAGAGCAAGAGCAGAGAATCTGAGAATAAAAGAGCGCGAGCGGAGCGAGCGCGAAAATTTTAGGAACTCAAAGAGCATGAGCAGAGCGAGCACGGAAAATTGAATTGCTCAAAGAGCGCGAGCAGAGCGAGCACTGAAAACTGTCGAATTGAACAACTCTGGTTCATAATCTTTTTTTTTTTGCTTTTTTGGCATGAGGAGGTCAGATTTAGCAAAACAAAGCATAATTGGTGCAAAATCATGACAAATAGTTGCATCCGCGAGGTAGTCAAAATAGTCCAAATTTCATTTGCCCTCTCCGTGAACGGCACTAAACGAAAAGTCGCGGGTATTGGTTTAAATCCCATCATTCGGTAGGGAGAACATAAACAAATGGCCAAACACACCCTTCGCAAAAAATTTTCGCGTTGGGAACACGCTCTCACCGTGATTTTGTGTCTTTTTATTTGAAATAAAATGCAAATGTTCAGTCGACAAAAAAATGAATTTATGAAGTTTGAGAATAATTTTGTTTCGTTTTTGTTTGCTTGGCGAATGGAGCCACCAAACCAGATAGATTTGATCGGTCAAATCATGGTTTTCCCTGTCGCCTTGTCGTTGAAATATAATATTTATAAATATTTATAAATATTTATGAATATTTATAAATATAAATATAAATATTTATATTGTCTTTCTAATGAACAGTTTAAAAGGGAGTCTGTGACAGGATTTTGGACCAGCGACCCCGTGAAAAAAAAGCCTCAAATGTTTTTAACCAAGGTTGTAGGCCCCCTTGAGGGATTGTTAAAAAAAAATATAAAAAATTTTTCAGATGCCGGATTCTTGAGATTTGGCTTCTGAACTGTTTTTTTGTTCTGATTTTTCAACCAGCTTCTTTATTGACACAACTCAGTTTGAAAATAAATAGGAACTCAACAAACGGATTTTGTATTCATTGTTATAATATTTAGTTGTAAAGCTGCCGGGATCTATGAAAAGTGGCTCATTGAGCACGGCCGGCAGTCTTTCATCCTTGATGAAATTACCTGGGTTCACCTCCTGGCCGCTGAATTTTTTACCAAATTTGCCGAATACGGGGAAAAAGATGTATCCAGGCTTTGAAAGATATCCAGGCTTTGATTACCCGTTCACAATTTGCCTCAAATCCGTAAGCACATTCAGGAGCGTAAGCCGACTAGTTATTAGAGTACGTTATCTAATAAAATATTTTTTTGTCGTTAAAAAGATAAATACTAAATAAACAAATATGTAATTTTAATTTACATAAATTGCATAAAACTGATGAAACAATGAAGCAATACAGTTAAAAAAATCTGCGAACTCAGGGTGCACGTATCGCAAAGACATCCGTTCCGGATGGGCCCCTCTACGTACGAGACGCCATCATCATCTTCATCACCTTCTGACTGTTCATTGTAGTGTTGTATGTATGATATGGTGCGTACGAGTTAGAGAATAAATGAAATGAAATGAGTTAAAAAAATATCTCGAAGAAAACAACAGTTGACAGTATAAAAATAAGTGATCGATCTCAAAGCGTGAATAATGGAAATCAAAGATAAAATTCTAATATCCACGTCACAGTTGAACAGCATTTTTCAATAAAATTTCCATCTGAAGTCATTTCAACGCATTCTGTCAGAACTTTTCCTTCCGGCTGTTTAGCTATGCGAAAACAACAGCGACGTTCGATACTCCTTCAAGACAACTCTCCTACGCCCGGATCAATGCTATCCTTCGATCCGAGCTATGGCATATCCGTGGTTACATCGTGGACTGCGATTCTTGTCGCGCTCATGTACACCGTTTTTACTTGTTCCAAGAAGACGCCCCCCGCGGCCCCCGCCAATAACTCCCCTCAAGTTGTCACCTCCCCGTTGAAATTGCGTGCGCCCGCTGAAATTGCGGGAACTCCAAATTTTTCGAGTGGAGAAGCCCACATACTGCAAGAAGTTGCAAGAGGAGAAAAACGAGGTAAACAGGAAACAAGTGTATTTGGTGGCAGTTATTTTCCTTTTTTGCAGAAAAGCGAGCAAAATTTATCAACTCGAATCCAAAACTGGTGTTTGTACCTGACAAGGATCCAGATTCAGCAGTTGGATCGGTCGTACAGATACAAAGCAGGGCAACTCTTAACTACAGCGACGACACCCTCGATCACGTTGAGTCACTGAAGTACGAGGAGAGCTCAACCTCGAAAAAACCGGCAGAAAAGAAAAAGAAACTTGAGCCGACATCATCAACGATTACGTGCATTGATTAGTTTTTAGTGCGAAAAATCAATAAAAATTAATTTTTAACGACCAGTGAAATTTTGTCCGACCGCTTCCAATTGGCTCAGTTACACTTGTAAAAAAATCAGAAAATCGCAATGTTTAAGTCAGTGAAATCATATCCGATGCGTAACTTTTAAAGATCGGTCGATACATTCAGCGAAAATGACACAGCGCAGTTATACTTATGTCATCTTCAAAAGTTGGAACATCCATTGCGATTGTCTCTCACACATGGCAAGCAATGTGTGAGGTCAGCGGGCTGGATGAACAGGTATGCGCGCATGTAATGATCAAGGCAAACCCAGTTAACAATGACGTAGTGTGTTGAGCTTGCCCTTTACTGATAGCGCCAACCAAGCTGGCACCTCCATCCATTGTGCACCCGTAGAAATTGCGGAAATCTCGATTACGGCAAGTGAGATGTCTACAAGCTGCACGAAGTTGCGAGAGGAGAAAAACGAGGTAAAATAAGAAAGGGTATTCGGAGGCAGTTATTTGCAGAAAAGCAAGCAAAATTTATTAACTTGAATCCAAAGCCGGCGTTTGTGCGGCGCAGTTATAATTATGCCATCTTTAAAAGTCGGAACATCCATTGCGATTGTCTCTTCCACCTGGCAAGCGATGTGTGAGGTCAGCGGGCTGGATGAACAGGTATGCGCGCATGTAATAGTCAAAACTTACCAGGACCAGTTAACAATGCCGTAGTGCGTCTATCTTGCGACAGTGACTTTTCACAATGATTTTTAAAGGTCTGTTGTGCCACCTTTCAAAAATCAAGAAAGCTGGATGTTCGTTATCCAAGCATGCGGACAACTGCTCTTAAAGCCAACGTTCCCATTCCTTCAGTCCCATCCATGTTTGTCCGCGCAGACAACAGAAGTGTCACTGCCAACCTGTTCTTTAAAGATCGCACCAACGCTGTTGTATATGTAAAAGAACTCAATCAGTTAAATAAAAACCTAGATATTTGCTGTTTTCTACCTCAAAAAGCGTTTCAAGACCACACCATTCTATTCATTCCAGGCAGTTTCTACAACAACCTCCGAATCCGTAAAAATTGATTTTTGCTATTACCGTGCAGTTTTCATTTTACCGGAATCATGATTTTAACCAAAAACGGAACCGGGTATCCAAGCATGCTCGACAGGTTCAAGCTTCCTGATCACACTCCTGTGAGCATGCATTTTGAATCCAATAAAAAGTCGAAAACAGATCAGTTATTTTTGGAATTTGTATACGATCCGTCAAAGCAACCGGATCACATGGTTCCGTGTAAACGTGCCAGAACTGAACCCGAACCAGAGACAGAAGAATACATTTCTTCAACTGGTTGGCATTATTGGATTAACCGACCGCGGCTCAAGGTTTGTATTTTTTATTTATTTTGTTTAGTCATTGTTCGGGCAGTTTTTATTATTAAAGAAAATCTTTTTTCTATTATACATTAAATATTTAAATTTTTACTGGAGTTCAGTTTAGTTTGTTTGAGATCAAAATCCTGCCAAACACATAAAGATAATAATTTTTTTAAACGGATTTTTTAAAAATTGAAATGTATATAACTTAATTGTTTAACATCAGTGAAAATCCCAGAGTTGTCTGCAACAGTTTAATTTTCAGTTGTTTCCCAATAAAACAGATTTCCTGGACACCATCCAGAGCCATTTACCTAACAAAACTAGTGCCGAGGACGCCGTTCATCCGCTAATCATCACTCTGCTCGAAACTTGTCCGGCTAAATTCCTGACTGTCAGGTTTCCCAAACCTAAGCTACCACAAGGAGAACAAAATGTTCAGCAGCGACCCGACAAGGAGTACAACATCTACGACGCAAAAGACATCATAACAGACATCATTGCGGGACTTATTCCTTTGAGCTGGGCAAGTGATCCGTCGTTTATCATCGGCGAAACTGAATTAAATTATTACCACAAGGTTTTATTATTTTTTATTAGTCACGAAAATGAATACCACAGTTATTTGGTTTTTTCAGGCTCACGTTGTCGCCTACTTCAACGGACAACTCATTCACATGGGTCCGAATGAAGCTTGGATGAAGGCACGAACTGAAACTTGTAAAACCCTTGACAATCGGGAACTCTCAAATTCCGATGATTTACACCTTGCAAAATTTATCAGTGAAGCTAAGACTATCGATGATCTGCCAATGGTTAATCTCATGCAGCAAAGAGTCAAATACATATGTAACAATGTCATCGAGAACCAGATCAAAGCTATCACAGAAAACAGCATTTTATCAAAGTCCGTTAACGAATCAAATAATACAGACTCTGAATCCTTAACAATGGTTGATTACAAAGTAGAAATCGGAGAATTGACTTTTGATGAAAGAGCAAGCATCTTGGAACAGAAAAAAATACAAGTACGTGCAGTTTTATTAAAATTCTATTAACAAATATTTTACAACTTTTTTTAGGAAAAAATAAGTGTATTAGAAAAAAAGTGCCTTCGACTGCCTTTGAACTATCGCCGAAACTCAAAAATGAATCCAAAGCACGGGGCAACTTTACAGACTGTTGTGCAGCCACTTCAAAATCGCCAAATGACTGCCAGGAAAAAGTTCAGACAACTTGAAAGACAAGCGGCTGCAAAAAAATTTGAAAAGTAAATTATCAAAACAGTTTTTTTTCAATTCACATATTTTTTTACAGAAAGAAAGCCGAACGTAGAAAACGGAAAAACAAATCTAAAGACAGAAATGACGAGACAGTTTCCAATCGTTTTTATCGTCAGTTTGATACCGTACAACTGCGATCGGCTTATTCGACATACCTGTTGAATCAAGCCACATCGCTAAATTGGCATCAGTGAATTCTAACTACCGAACTAAATATCTAAAACACGTTCGACTCACTCAGTGAAATTGGTCTAACTTGAATCTCAAAATCAGAATTTGTTTACTTCGGTTTTTATATTTATTCTAACACAAATTTTGGACGAGAGCGGCCAAAAAATTAAATCGAAGTTTTTCTAACGATTTTTATTAGGTCGTTTTCACATCATCATTTGTATCTTATCTGTGTCTTAATTTATCAAACAGCAATAATTAGAATTGAATAACATTTTTTAGTTAAATGATATAATGCAAAGTAATGATGCAATTTTGATTCAAGTGCACACAGGTTTTATCGCGTTGCGTGTATTCAATAAATTCAATACAAGTGAATTGACAATATTTGTTAACAGTTATAAAATTGGCAAAAAAACGTCGATTTTTGATAGAGCATACGGAGAAAATGTCGTAAAAACATTTTGAACGCGTTCGAAATTGAACCGAGGCTCAAAAAGGTACACCGCTGACTGCAGTGCTGCTGCGGATTAACTTCCCAAAACGTCTCCTCTCTCTTTACACCGTGCGTGCATAGGTTCTCGTTCTCTGCGTCTCCTTGAAAAATGAAATGTGAATAATGTCGCTTGGTCATTCAAGCTTTTTGCGTTAGTAGGTGGACAAAAGCTGTCTCCGCGCATCGATCATCGGTTTAATTACCCAAGTTTGAGGTAAACATTGAATTCCGCCCCTGCGAAAGCTTGTGGCTGAATACCACTAAATTTTGGAAAGCGTTTGCAAATGCGAATGCGTAAATAAAAATAAAAAAACATGTAATAAATACCACTGAGTAATAGTCCCGAAATTTTTTTTCTCACGCATGTCCTAAAGTACTTTTTGCCTGACTCATGACAAAATGTATAGCATTCAAAGTGCCGTGAGAGTGGACTGGGATTCTTTTATTGGAAGTCTAATAAGGCTTGTCGAATGTTTGGTGAAATAATAACGTTTATTAATATTTCAAAACATAAATATAAATACGCCAAAATAAAAAAATGCCGGCAAAAAAATCAGGCAGTGGGTTCAGAGTTTGCGTTTTGCATGAGCTTGCGAAGCAGCTTGTTGGACTCTTTGACGATGACTCGGTAGCGTTCCTCATCCGTAGTGGCTTTGGCGAGACGCCTCGCCCACTTCCATTCGGGATTCATGGTTGGCGGCAATGGAGCAGGCGGCACTGCCGACGAAGATGGCGCCTTGAACGTTGATGACGATGGGGGAGCCTTGGCCGTAGATGACGCTGCGGGGGTCTTGAAAGCAGATGCCGAAGAAGGAGGCTTAAACGATGAGGATGACGAGTGAGTCTTCAACGATGATGGCGAACGCGGCGGTCGAGGAGCCTTGAACGCACCGTTCGGCTTGGAGAGGTTCGAGGTGGCGGATTCAAACAGTTGACGCGGCGGATGGGGGGCCTTGAACGCAGAAGACGAAGATGGAGCTTTGAACGTTGATGACGAAGATGGCGCCTTCCATGCAGATGACGATGAGGGGGCCTTGAAAGAAGATGCCGACGAAGGAGGCTTAAACGATGAGGATGACGAGTGAGTCTTCAACGATGATGAAGAAGAATGTGCCTTCCACGCAGATGCCGACGAGGAGGCCTTCAACGCTGATGGCGAACGCGGCGGTCGGGGGGCCTTGAACACACCGTTCGGCTTGGAGAGGTTCGAGGTGGCGGATTCAAGCTGTTTTCGGTTGAGGGGAGCCATAGCAGTTGTCTAAAAAAAGCAGCGTTCAGTAAGCAGAGTTGAGTAAGGAATGAAAAGCCAACGAATGACTAACTGATTTCTTTCTGCTTATATGTAGGTGGCCATGATTACCGGCGACAACGATGGTGACTCCACATTTGGGATACCTGCTTTTCCAGGTGTACAGGGCATGAGAGTAGACATCCGCGGATGTGCGAGTAAGTGTAGTGCCGCCGAATCGTTCACACTTGTCATTTTTTTGTCTGGCAAAATGAATCATGCGCGCAAGCGCGTGCGGGCGATCAAAGCACGCGATAGACAGGTGAGTGGTGTAAGAACGCTCCGCTAACTACAAAAAATTGGTTTGGCCTGGGATGAAGTATCTGTCAATTATGTCATGCCTGGAACACCTGACAGAATTTCCAGACGCTAACTACTGAGCGTTTGGAATTTTCTAAATTTTTAAGAAGAAATGCTACCGTAATCCTTTTTTTTTCGATTTCTGGGACAAGTTACTGAGTTTTGCAAAATTGAATGGCTGATTTAGCACTACAATAGCCCCCCCCACAACAACACCATAAAACAAGAGGGAGGAATATTCCGTACGTATTTTCAAATGTCTGCACTCCAAAAAAACCTGTACGCATAATCAATCGCCTGCGTGCAAAAAAAGAACTCCAATGGAGGGCTGTGTTTTTAAAAACCCGGGGCAATTTTGTTGCGATCGATAGGGGCTGTACAGTAGCCCTTTATTTTGAGATGCAGTTTTTGAGTACAGTGATTTTATATTCGGTCGAGAATGTTTGATCTTAATTTAAAACTGTTGTAATTGAAAATAACTTTTCTAAATACATACCTATTTTTATTTATGTTTATACTTAGGCAAATGCGTTCCAAAATTTAGCGGTACCATGTCACAAACCTTCGCAAAGACAAAATTCGATGTTTACCTCAAGTTTTTGTAATTAAACCAAAGTTGAAAGCGCGGAGACAGCTTTTGTCCGCTAAGTAATGCAAAAAGTTTGATCATCAATACACCGACCGGCAGCTCTCCGGTTTTGCTTTTGCGTGCCGCGCCATTGCTTGATGTATCAAATTCACTTACACTTGGTCCGAAAGCTTGTCGTTGTATTTTAGCCGTTTTATTCACGCTTAAATTATTATATTAAATTTCGCAGCGGCGTTTGAGCTTTCAGCCCTCATGTTCGTATGGTGGTGTGATGGTGTTAGTTGGCCCCAAAATATTTACTTTGTCACTGACTTCTTTGGATTTTGTATTTTATTGTATTTTTAAACTATCGTTTCAATGTTATTTTCAACTTAAATTCTTTTTTCAAACCCCATTCATCATCGTCTCCAACTTTTGCCTTGTCAAGCTGAATTGCTTCCACCAAACTCACAGTTTGACACGTCTCCAAGGAGTCGTCACCATGTTCTGTCACGTCTCGTTCCAAAAACTGCACATCCTAAAAAATCTTTTCTTCCATTGTCCTTCCGTTTTGCAAAGTAACCATAGAAGTTTACTTCTTTATGGGTTCTGAAAAACTGGGTGGTAGGGTATCCCTTTTTTGAAAATGACAAAAATATTTCAATTAATTTTTAATTTTTGAAACTGTTGAATGTCGTTAAGGGTCAAAACTCTGTTTAAAACACGTTTTAGCTTTTGACTCGTAGGATTCAAAAATAACTGTTTTTCTTGCAGTTGGAATTAGGATAATGCTTTTGACAGAATTGTAACTTTTAGTTAAAAAAATGTTTTTTTTTCGATTATAGGTAACAAACTTCCAATGCCAAAAAACTATCGTTTCTTTTGTGACTGTCGTTTCTTTGTAGCAAACAATAACAAAAGCCATAAATGTTTGATCGGGAAAATTTTATAACTGTATGATGATGTTTTGTATTCGGAAAAAAAACTAAAATTTTATTTTTAAATAATGCACTTAACAACGCAAAATTTGTATCGACTTTGTTTGAACAAGTAATTTTTATGTTGTCTGGAAGTAGACTTCCTTATTGAAAAATCACTGTAAAATTTCTTGCAAGTTAGTGTGCCAAAAATCTTGGGGTCATTTTTGTTATCAAACGTCCAAAAAATGTGCATTGAAGCTTGGTATCTCTTTTTTTTCATATTAATGTATTACATATATGTATTTTATTGCTAGCTACTATGCGCAGCCCAAGTTGCTTAACTACAAAAATCTAAGAAGGCGACATTTTTAAACCTACTGCATGCAACTTTTACATGTCACTGCCCAGTCGCTCATTTCTTCTCTCTTCTCCCGACATGGCACTGCGCTTCCGGAAAGATAATAGTCAAATTACGCTGAGTTGTTGGCAGGCGTACCTTGTTAGTCTACTGACACGTGCTTCGTCCAGGCGATGTTTATGTACCCTTTTCCGTCTCTGTGTAGTACATGTCATTGCAAAGTTGCGCCGGTCCCGGCAAACTGACTTCATTCCAATGATTGCTTCTGCTTCTGTCGGCACACGTCGGCATTTGTTGGAAAGCTGTTTTCTGCACGGATGAATATGTTTTTTTTCGTTTTTTTATAAACTGATGCCATGATTTTTCATTGGGTTATCAAAACATTACTGATTGTTTACTGCATTATTTTATAAATAAATAACTGTGATCCCTGAAGTTTCAATGGTGTTTGGTATTCGTAAGTTCATGTTTTTTTAATTTAAAAACAATTATAAATATGTATTAATTTTTTTAAATAAAAATATTTATTAAATTTCATTTCTTATAATGTTTGGTGTGATTAGGACCCAAAAAAATCTAAAATTTTTTTATAAATTCTTATTTTATTGCAGACTGAAAAAAAAACGTAACCCAAAATTTAATTTTAATTGTTAAATGTTGAACAACTTGTCGATGAAACACTGTTAAAGACAACGAAATACTAATTTGTCGATTGATATTTATAACGCATTTTATGTATTTGTTATTACATATGTATTTATAACACACACATACATGGTGTTACCATTTTTTGAATTTTGACAAAACATTTTTACTGACCGATGAGTAATTTAATCGTTGAGGAAAACATTTTACATAATTATTGGTGGCGCATTTCCGCAATGGTATGTTATCATCGCCTGTTGTATGTATGGTTTTCTGAATACTACAAATATTGAATTTTGTGAATTGTACTTACATTTTTTCCTTGAAAACAAAAAAAAAGTGCTAGGTGGGAGGTTTTGGAGCCGGAAACGAAGTCGGATTTATAGTGGCGTAAAAATTGTGTCCTTGAAGTTTGTCGAAACTTTTTTGTTTTCAAAAGGAGAGAAATATGGTTCACCGATGCGATATGGTTCGGTACGGAAGGAATTGTTTTAGTTCTGAATTTCGAGCGGCCAACGTAAAACATATTTATTACTAAAAAGTGCACTGACCATTTTTAACTGATTTGTGCTTTAACAAAGATTGCGAGTTTTTTTTATAAAATTAGTTGTAATCAAAAGAACATGCGGTAAATAATGTACGTAAATATTTATTTATAAATATCGTTTTATGGACGTCAGTGTTGACTTGTTTACGGCTACAGGTAAGTTGTAATGCAATTATTCTTTGTACGAGCATAAGGTCAGCAATGAATGTTAGAGGAGAGAAAGAGTAACTGGTCCATTGGATCATGGAAAAAATTTTAATTGCATTTTTTTATCATTTATGAATTTTGAATTTTTATATACTGTCACACGTTGCAAATTATTCTTTTTTTATTTTAAATTAAGGAACAGACAGTTTTATTGTTTTACCCCCCTGTAGAGTATTTTTCATCACCTCCCTCCCCCTATTTATCAACTCAAAACAATTCTGCCCTCTCTCTGGAGGCCTTTTTTTTGCAAAATGACGTTTGCCGAGTACGCAAAGAGCGAAAAAAACCCTATCTTGCGCCCCCATGGCATGAGCCTCGCTGGCCACTGCTATCATTTATGCATCTAACAGCAATGAAATCTGTTGCCAGTATTCAATGTTCCTTTTTAGCCGACGAAAGAACGTCTTCGGGGAGAGCAGGAATGCGTGGCATTGGCCGTCAGCCATTTAGGGAACCCATCGTGGCACTTCATTTGTTTAACGGAGCTATGTCAGACGTGAAACGTTTTCGTTGACTTGCGAATCAATGAAATGTGAAACGTTGATTCTGGCAATTTGTTGTTTCACTTTTTTAAGAACTTTTTTGAATTTTGTTTTTAAATTTAAACTGGTTACGGATAATTTGTTAAAAATTTTAGTATTATACAACGCAAATGAACGCAAGTGCAAAAAATAGAATTTACTTTTAGTGTATAAGAAAACTGGAGATTGAGAGTTACTATTGCTTTATTATCGGCAAAAAATATTACTTTGCAAAAAATATAGTATTTTTATTTTTTTTGTAAGCAACTGATCGAACAGCTTTCGTTCCTAATGTTTTTTTTGTTATAAAAAAATCGTTATTCAAAATACAACAAACAAGAAATTTCTTTTTAAAAATTGAAGTTAACGCTGTTAAAAAATTTGGTTTTCGGTGTCCCTCCAATAAAGTTTTGCCTGTTTTCAACGTTGCTTTAAGCATTTAGAAATACATTGCCGAATAAAAAGTATTTCTAAAGAAATCAAAATTCTAGCTACAAATTACAGTATGATCCGTGCAAATTTTATAGACTGCTGCAGTTCCTACTTCCTTTTTGTCCTTTCCTATGTTCTTGGAACTTATTATTAATTAATTTGTTCGCGCAACAATTTCAGCGGTTTTTTCACTCTGTTTCGCGCTAATAAAAGTCTGCCTATCTGATTAAAATCTGTGTAGAGTGACAAAACTGCTTTTCAACGCCAGTCACGTCATGCTGATAACATTGGTACAAGGGCTAATGTTCTTTTGGCATTTCGTGGTTGCACGTGTAATTAATTTTTTACCTCATTTGCAGGGAGGGCTGCAGTTAGATTTTTTTGTGCAAAAAAATACGTATGTACGTATGTAAATATGACGAAAAGAAAAACTGTTGTATTTTTGTACTGTAAAACACTGCAGTCAGTATACATATTTTTTTTAAATTGAAGATTTTGTATGAAGTAAATGTATGTGTCAAAATTGTATGTGTAAATCTCAATTTTTTTTATAATCAAAAAATTATTTGTAACGTGATTTTATGAATTTGCGTATTTACGTTTTGTATCATTAAAAAAAAATTATGTTTATGTAAACACTGAATCGATGTCAAATGGCAAAAAAAATTTTTCATTTTCATTTACCGGAATTTTAGCCAGAAGCCAGAAGTATGATAACTGGAGCAAAATTGCATAATTTTTATTACATATGTATGTATATTTTTACATATTTAGCTTTCTAGGAATAAAATTATAAACTGAAAGAATCACGCGTTACAAAAGCAGATTTTGATTTTTGACAAATTTTGTATTTTGAAGTCAAATTGTTAGAATTTCACACTTCCTAAACAAAAAAAATATACAGTGCAGGGAAATTCAAAGTGAAAACTACAATAACTGTTATGATTTTTTGTGGAATTCAGTGATTTCTGATCTCTTGAATGTTTGCAACTTTTGTTATTCTCAAGTTCAATGTCGTCCTGTTTAAAGAAGTGTCTCTTTGAACCATAATTGGTTAAATTACGCGTCTAATCGCACGAGCAAATCCAGAGTTTTCAGGATGCTCTCCCGCTGTGAAACCAACTGCAATTAGCATTCGAAATTATCAATTCTGTTTTTTTCAGATACTGTTTCTTCGTTTCGTGACTTTTTACGAACAACATGTGAATTCTCTGTGTTGCAGATTTTTTTAAACCAAAAAATTCTCTAAAAAAATATTTTTTTGCGTGTACGCATTTATTTATGTATGTCTTTGATCTTTTTTGCACGGATGCGTCACTTTTTTCCGAGTCCAAAAGCGTCAAGGTTCCTGGAAATGAAAATTTCGAGAAGTTATAGGGTATATTTTATTTATTTTTTGCCTTCGACATGGATTTTTTATTCTCCCGGACACGGCCACAGACACGGGCTAACAACACGCCAGGCACGTGTGCAGCGAAGCGGTCGGTGATGGGGGTGACGATGATTATGGTGGCGTGCTGGAGCAGATGCTGATGCCGTTGTCCGATGCTGATGTCGTACCTGGCATGGCGCCACTCGGGAGCTCGGGGGGGGGTTGCTTGAAAGTGGTGAGTAAAGAGAAGTTAGGGCGGTTCTAACTTGCGAAAAAAATTTCCTTTGTATTCTAGATCACGCGCTGAAAAACTGTATCGCGTTTGATATTTAGCCCGCATTTTAAAAAATCCGTTTCTAAAATTATATTTTTTCAATTAAAAACTGACATTGATTGAATTTAGTGTTATTGTTTCTATTTTTGCATTTTTTACATTTAAAATATCAAATCCAGACCGCAGCTAAAAAATAGATCACCCCAACTGTCTCGCCTGTCCAACTTTCAACTCGACGTTGTCTGTTGTAAAATAAACAGACAAACACGCGTAATATTGGTTCAATTTGTAAATTGTTAGTTTTAAGCCAGGGGGTAAAGAAAATAAAATTGGTAGACAGGCGAGACGTTATTATTTATTTTGTCTCTCAACTTGGCTTGTAATAACTAATTTAAACTTTGATCACTGCGTTGACATTAAATTGCATTTGGGGAATATTGGTCTTTTGAGACTGACATGAGACTTGCATTAGACTTGGACTGGGATTGTTCAAACTGAAATTACTAGAAAATTTTTTCCTCTGCCTGACCTTCTCGACCTCCGACTTGTATTGAAAGTAAAGGTTTTGATATTAAAACTATTTTAACATAATAGTTTAAAAATACAACTATTGAATGATTTTTGATAACTGAAAAGTTATATTTCCTGATCAAAAAATGTAATTTACGTATTTTATTCTAAATTTTTAAATGTAATGAAGTTGTTTTTGATTTTGTTTTGAAAATTTCACTTGTGCCTAAATCAAAACGAATAAATACAAAAAAAAACCTCTGTGATCTGACAATTCGTTAAAAGTTTGTTAAAACTGATGTCTTTCCTTCGATAAAAAAATCTAGAAAAATTTTATATTTAAATTATTTCTCTTTCTTTCTTTTCTCTTCGTGTGTGGTAAGAGTATGTTAATGAGCACCCCTCCTCTTCCTCCATCCCCTGCCAACGCATCCACAAGCCCCTCCTGTCAGTCTCCTGAAGCCGGCAAAATGCCCCTGTTTTTTTCCTGATGTCTGCTGTTATTCTGTCGTATTGAAATTCCAAAAAAAATTGTGCCTTTTTTCCTTGCCTTGAAGCAAGCCTTTAACTGACTTGCTGAGTAAGTGCCTAACTGGCAGTCAGGTCTGTGCCGTCGGAAGAGGAAAGAGGGGGTCTTGAAGTCAAAAAACGTTCTCGAGTTTATTTTGAGGTACTTCTGATTTTTTAATTTGTGTATTGTTAAACTGCTTCTGCCACTACTTAGATAGTTGTCTGTCAAAATCCTCATGTTTACGTTGAAACTGGGGTTGTTTTTTTAACTGTGCATACAAATTTGTTTTAAAGCCTCAGACGAAAATTGAAGCAAAATACTTTTTTTTTTAAATGTATCCTAAACTGAAGTATAGTAGGATAGGTACATAAATGCGAAGGCAAAGCCTTATTTTGTTGTTTTTGAAATTGTGTTAGACAGAAACATGAATTATGCGTCTATTATTAGAAATTTGAAAGCAAGTACGTTTAATTGTAATTGACTTGTTTGTTTGTCATGCGCTGGCGTCTAGTCAAGTGCGTGGCATCTAAAAATAACATCAACGTACAAAATTAACTGATTTAGGTTTCTGATGAAGTTAAAATTACACAAAAAAACTGATTGTGATAGAGAATTTTTTAATTTTAAATTTTTAAGGGAATTTTTAACATTAAAATGTTTCTTTTTAAACATGTTTTTTTTGTTTTATTCTTTTTAAATCCTGGTAATGATAAACTTGGTCACAGGAATAAAAAGTTGTCTGTTATTTTATCACTGCAAGCTCGGTGCCATACGTACAACGTCTCTGCAACCTATATTTTTTTCTAGTTTAAACAGTGTGTGCCATCCAGTAACAGCATGTCGTGGTTATATTAATAACTGTTATCTTGAAAGTTTGGATTACTCATAGTTGTGCAAATAATTGGATAGGAACAAGCAGCACTGATCGTCGACCACCATGGTCGCTGATGTGAGATGGATACACTGAAGAAGCTTCTGCAGTTCAATGCATATTATTTAAAAAATAGTTAGCTTAGTTAGAAATTAAAAAATATCTATCCTTGTTTATTTCCCTATCTTTTGTCCCAAACAATTAACTTTTTTTTCCTATTCTTAATTTTTTTCGAGATGTTATCAAGTTATCCGGAAGACGTGCCTGCATTTGCGTCAACAGACTGGCTGTCAAGTGTTTTCCCTTACTTTTCCTTATCCTGTCTGCTAATTGTGTAATATGAACGAACGACAATGGACGGGGCTGAGGGCCTCCTAGCTGAAGTGCTGTACATAAATCGTGGAAAGTGCCTCGGCATCATCACTGCTAAAACTTTTTCTGACTCTATCAATTTTATCGATAATTTTTAATTCTATTTGTGTCGCTCCTCCGCATTAATGCGCTGAAATATTCATCGAAATGTGTCCAAATTGACGGAATCCCACGGTAATCCATTAAGACATGTTCAGCGTAGCTTGCCTGGCTCGCGTGGACTTTCTCGCATTTCCGGGTTATAAAAAACAAGAACTTTTTGACTTTTTTTATTAAAACAAAAAAATTGATAGAATTGTGTGAACTAAAAATTTAAAAATATATACAGTATTTAATTTTTTTAATTTTTTATAACGTTGTTAATTTTAAATTACATTTGCTGCTATTCTTGGCTTGTAATAACTGCTATTCTTCAGTAGCATGCATCATTTTTGGCAATCCATTAAAATACTATGGATTGCCAACCTGACTGAGCTGGTCAGACCTGTCAAATAAAAAAAATACAACGATGTGCATTTTATCAATTTTTAAAAAAATATTGAGAGTTACGGTTTTTTTATTATTTTAAATTAACTGCTTTCTACGACATATTTCTTTTTTTTATTTTAAAAACACCTGAAATACTGACTTTTTATATTTATTAGGAAAGCAAATAACTTCCGTGAGTTGTTTTTTTCTACATGCAAAAAGAAAACTGTGTAGCTATAATCTTTTTTTATAGTTCTAAACTGAATTTTATTGGCATTTACCTTGTGTCTGCTAATTTTGTAAAATACACTGGCTTATGTTTTCCCTCTGAGCTGTCTGTTAACCTGACCTCGGGCGATACGCCGCGTGCTCCCAATGACACAGCATGCACCTTTTTCACAATGGTCAAAAAAAGATGATTTTACTGCATTACGCAAAAAAAACTGACTGAGAGAAAAGAACAACCTTTGGGAAATGTCCAATCTTACTCAGGTGACTGCTAGTTAAAAACATAAAACCTGGCTACAAATGTTTTTTGAACATGAGTTCTTTAGAAAGTGCACGCGCGCGTTCATTGCTGAAAAATGAGGTGAAAGCGCATGAGGTGAAAGGTATGATAGCAAAGTTATGATTTTTCTGGGTGGGTTTCTTTTTAATTGTAGACAAGCTAGTCAAATGCGACTTTTTCGATATGTCTTTCACTCCTATGTATGTACTATGACAAAAAAAAAATTTCTTGTTTTCTTTTAGAATTTCAGCAGTTCTTGTGATTTCACCCAGACATCGGATTTAGTGAACAGTCATTGTCTGGACCTCTCTTTTGGGTCATAAAAAATTAATAAACTCATAAATAATTTTTTTTTCTCGAGTACAGACTTCATTGGTTTCCTCAAATCCTGGACAATTAGTAAAAAATAACTGAGTGACAGATAATAGTTTGGAAGTTTAAAAAATAACTGGTTGATTTTTTCCCTTTTGATACTCAATTATGTTCGCAATGTTTTTAATTTTAAACTGAGTAAGTAACATAAAAAATATTATCCTACGTCAAAACTATTCATCTGTGTATTCTGACTATAAACTCGAGTTAAAGATGAGTAATCGAGATAATTACGATGCCCTCTCCCCACAAACAACCAGGCAGGAGGTAGTTGTTATTTCTAAGCACTGAAACAGTGCATACATCTAAATATCTGTTAGTTGTTGGTTAGACTGACTGAAATTAGAATGAGTTATCAACCGGATGAACCCCTGACAGGGAGAAGTGCCATTGCATCGGGAGGCAAGAAGTCAACACACTCTGAGTGGAATAAAAATAAATAGTGTCGCCGTACGTACTTTGGCTCGTTATCTGTGTTGTTTTTCTTTCTTTTTTTTCTGCCACTCAAATTATTTTTTGTCGTGTTTTTTTTGGGAGAAAGAGTTACTAAATTGTGGAGCGGGTTTTTTGTTTTTCCGCTTTTTGTATGGTCAACACTGCATTTTGAATGAATCTATATTTTTGTGTGTCTAGAGTCTAATTTGCCTTTGGCTGCATAGGCCGAGTTACCCTTGGCGGCATTCCTTGACCTTTGAGAGGGTGATTATCCCCGCTGGCAACCCTTACAGAGACTTTCCCACTCTTTTACGCACCGTTGCAACAATTTTTTTCTGTTGGTTTCATACCCGGCTCGCAAATATTATACATACTAACAATAGCCGGGAAGCTGAATGACATCTCCACGCACGAGGGCGAGCGTGAGACGGGACTCCTGTTGACCTTGGAATTGCTTGAATTGATGCTTTTTCAAGTGACGTCGGGTTAAATGTGGTCAATGGCACAGGGCGTACTGCTGGTGCTTCGGTGACACAATTTTTTTAAAGGTCTGTAATTTATCTGTCGAAATAAAAATTTTTTGAAAAATGTTTGTAACTGCTATACATGTTTTCAATATTATTATAATATTAATATTTTTTTCTCGACACGATTTTTTCACTGTACCCAGTGCACTGTCATCGTTTGTGCCAAAGAAACAAAATGCAATACCTTGGTCCCCATACAATGGTATAATATTTCCGTGCTCGTGCCTTTAACTGACATCAAATTTTTCAACAGATGTAAAAAAACTGTTTCATTACAGCACCTAATTTTCCTCATTTTTTTAGAATAACAAACGACCTTGAGAAATCATGTCACCCGCCATTAATGAAGCCACTTTATTTATTCTCGACGGGTTTCCGAGAATGCTAACAAGGGCAAAAGAGACCTAACAACTGGGTTCACGGCATCAGGGCGTCAATGCGGAGGAGTAAGGATACGAGAGTATTTTTCTGTGAGTTGGTTCATTTTGATTAGGTGCAGTAGGTATATTTAACTGTGGTCTGTAGGTATTTAACTGTGGGCACAAAAGATATTTTTAAGAAAAGGATTCACTGGAACTGAACATTTTTTAGAGTTTTTTTTAATTGGGTCACATATTCTTAACACTGGACAGCTTGATATAATAAACCGATGTTCTTTACTAGTTTTTATCAAACCGTTGCTTTTAAAAAAATATTTGGAAACCTGACATTATTATAAACATTGCAATTAACCTTTAGTATTTACATTTTGCCACAAAAACATTTTCTGGTAATGAATTCTGCTGTACAAAAAAAATGAAAACATGTTCATGTTTTTTACGACAGTCTCTAAATTTCAGAAAAAATAGGAAAATATTTTATATTTTGAAACTGAAAAAGGAATTGGAATAAATATAATACTTAAATATTTGATGATTTTGATGTTTTAAAAAATTTTTGTTTTCCATTTTTGGTTTTAAAATTAAACGTTACCACAAATTAGTTTTATTTGAAATATTGTAAATTGCCCAAAACAATCGCTTGTTGGTACGGTGTGGAAGCCGACTTAAACTCTTCATGGTAATTGCAATTTATAACTTTGTAAAAAAATGTTTGTACTGAAAGTTGGTAGACTTCATGAAAAAAAGAAAACCTGCTGGTGCATCCATTTATAAACTGGAAAATCTGTTGGATGAAAAATTAATAAATACCTTTTTTTGTAAGCTGAAGTAACTCTAAAAGTATTTTGTATTTAAGAGTCCAATACATTACACCCCCCCCCCTCACCCAAATTCATGAACCAGAACCCATTTTCTTTGTTTGCTTCCCAAATTCAAGCGAACGAACTCTGAACAACAAAGCATTTTTGCTTTCCATTGTTTTTTTTGTTTGATGTGATGACTGACTGACTGACTGCCAACTATGGTTAGGAGTTCAGTAGTAAATGAATGCCCTGTCTCCTGTTTCTTCCTTGTTCATTTTTTGTCATTGCCCGGAGTTTGGTTTTTTATTGTTCTACGGGCCATAACGTGCCACTGAGTTTTGACAATGATGATGATGGCCGTCCAAGTCCTTTGTCTTGAAGTTTTTTCTTTGAAAAATGAGACCGCTAAAAAAACCGCTAATATGTACATACAATCAGATTTTTTTGAATTAAAAAAAACTGGGGGGGTTTGGAGTTTCCACAATTCTGTGAATTGAAATTTATTTACTTTTACCAATCGTTTACCCCAGATGGTGTTACAGTAGTTTGTTAGAATAAAATTCATAAAATAATAATAATTTTTTTTATGCCCATCAATATTTTTTGTAAATAGTATTACAACAATTTGTTATAAAATATAAATAAATGAAAAACTAAATATAATTATTATTGTGTGTTGTCATGTAAACACGTCAAAATTTATTTTTACAGAACGAATTTCTAAACAAAAAAAAATAAAAACTGATCTGTATTTACATAGAGTCCTGCAAAATAAATAATTCTTGATCGAAGATAGAATTGAATTAATTTGAAGTTGTTAATCAAATCGATCAAAAGCATGTTTTTATATTTATTAACAAAGCGTGATTACGCACATTTTGAAAAAAAATCTATATCTTTAACCAGTGTTAATTTGAACGATTTTTTAAAATAAAGATTTTGTTCTACGCAGTTTTCGACTTTAGTTTGCTAATGTTTGCTTTTTTTTATTCGTTTTAAAGAGTGACATCTTTTTCGTCTTCTGCATCTTACCTGGTTTGCAATTCAAATGACTTCATGCATGCACTCTTTTGCTGTTTTATTTAAAAGATCGTCATCATTTTCGGTTAACTGCAAAATGTAAGGATTCCATATATATTTTTTCTTTTGCTTCTGTAAATTGCGTGTTCTGAAAAACTGTAAATTACATGAAGTTGGTTCTGTTGATGATATTCAATACTTTTTTTTACTACATTTTTTATGCAAAAACAAATTTTTTTTGATCCTTGGATATTGAAAATTGAAAATATCCAAGATGCCCTGCGTCCACGACAGTGCACGATTTATTGCCTGGCCATTCGGGAGCGTGTTTTTTTCACGCTCCCAAGTCCGTCAATTGCCCAAAAAAGAAAGGGCCAAAAGTCGACATCCCCGAAAATTATTAGATACTTTTTTCTACCCTGACGAAAAATGCGCAGGGTGCGAAAAAATGCAGTTCACGTCTGTTTTCTCGCCTTCTTTTTTTCATCTTTGGTACATCTTGGTGCCTGGAGAGAATGCCTAATCGCCGGTACTTTTGCGGACCGGAATGAAAACACTGATCTTTTGAGACACACGTCAACAAAACTTTTGCTGGTGCTAATTGGCGCCATTTTTGGTTTTCAAAGGTCAAGAAACTGGGATAAAGGTTTTCTTTTTGAAAAAATTCTGCTGTTGTAACTGCTGAATTCTAATTTAAGTCTATTATTGCACGAAATTAATCATAATTAGAAATTTTTATGTTTTTTTAATGAACAAATCATAACTGCTTATTTCTCATTAGAGTATTGAATTAATTTTTTAAACATAATTTTGTTCAATTTTTTTGTACCTATGGTCGTAATTTCTCAGTCTCCAAATGGTACAAAAAATTAAAGAATGTAAAAATACACATAATTCTGTACAGACGGATTAGTAGAATGCCAAGCCATCTGCGCTTCCGACAGGTTTTTTATACATATTCTGATAAAATTAATCTTTGCTGCTTCCTCCAGATTTCAAGGTTATTTTTAGTCACTAAAAAGAGTGAAAAAAAATTTCTTGGTTTCAGAACAATTTTATTAGGAAATAAATTCTTGGTTATTAAAACACTTTTTTTAAAACTGTGCTAAATGATGTCAATGTTAACGTGAATTTCACATGATTTTGAAGAAAAAAACTGGCGAAATTCTTAATTTCCGGGGGCGGTGGTTTCCCAGCGGGGGTGACTTCCTCTTATTTAACCTTGCCAATTACCATTCTGTCTATCAATTTTGCTTCCTTTTCAGTTGGTTAATCTATGATTGACAATTTTATTAAAAATTAGTAATCACTGCAGACAAGAAAAAATAACCATTTCATTCGCTACCTTTAAAATAGAAAAAAAAACACACCGTATACCCCACCCCGCATGTCGGCAGACGCTGTCGTGCATTACACATGCTTTTTTGACTTCTCCGTCTTCTTTTTTTGCCGCCGTTTGTCAAAAAAGGAAAGCGAACAGATGACTAGTCGGTCGGTCGGGGTGATAAATCTTGAAATGTACATGTTTGGCGAATAAAAAATTGTTCTTAGATGCCACGTCGCGCGATGGCAGTCACGTTTGCGCAGTTCAAAAAAATGCTGATAGTTTAGTAAGGAGAGAAGAAAACATGGATTGTGACACTGGTATTATCTGATACTTTTGAACAAATTTTATTAATTTCTACAACTTTAAAAACATCAAAAAATGAAACTTTTGAAATATTTTATATGAATTTGGAAAACAAGTTTACGGTCAAAATTTATAAAAAAAATTTTTTTGGTTTTTTTTAGGTTGAATTATTTATTTTTTTATGAACCTGGCTACAGAATAATATAATAATTTTTTTTACAATTTCAGAGAAAAAGACAAAAACTGTCCATGATGGCCATATTTTTTTTTTGCAAAAACAAAATAAACAAGCCCCTTTTCCTGGAATTTCCGTAATTCTGCCAGGTAGGAGATTTTGCAAGCATGGTATTTCCCGTAACAGATGAGACTAAACCCCAGTCACTAATCTGTTTTTTTCATTTTGTGATAACTGGCAGCGACACTGGTATTGTATTATCTTACATGAAATGAAAAAGACGGTATTCATTATTTTAAAATTTTCCACAATTGCAACATCGAGCAATATTCAAGGGTAAAGAAAAGTTATATTTTTACACAAAAAAAAGTTGTTGACGTTCATTTTTTCCATGATGTCGGTGAATTTTTTTAATGCACAACACATCGATGAGGTGCGGAGCGGCATGTGTAAAAATTTACACGCTTGACTTGACTTTTTTGTGCCTAAGGGTTAACGCGGTGTCGTTATCGGAGTGTTTACGCCATTTTTATTTATGTACCTGGCCATAGACGAGGACTGGCGATGACTAGTAGCCTTTCGTCCTTACTACATACACATAATTCATTTTTGCCCTGATTAGATTCATGAGTGTCGTACATATAATACTTTTTTGGTAATGTTTGCGTAATTGGAATAATATTTTTTTTATAAAAAATGTTTATTTTTGTCTTGTGGTTCGGTACTGTATTTGGACAAAAAAGACAAAAATGGATTGTAGAGTGCTAAACTGGTGTTTTCGTAAAGTCCTTTAAAAATTTTTGTTTAACAGATTTTCGAATACAATTATTGTAAAACTGATTCTTTAATGGAGCATTTTTTGTTTTTAAAAATAAAATTGTTTGAGTTCACTATCTGCCCGTCAAATGTCCCTCGTTTTTGCTCCAACCAAGTTTGAGACACTGTTGAAAAGATTTTTATTATTTCAGCACATTTTCTAAATATTTACAACTATTGTTTAAACTGAACAGATTGACAGTAATTTTTTATTTTTAAAAATAAAATTGTTTTAGTTCCCCTTCTGCCCGCCAAATGTCCCCCCTTTTCACCCGAACCAAGTTTTTTATTTATTTATTTATGTTTCCCATTTTTACACATTTTCTTTTCGGTCTTCGTTCAAACTGTCTGCTATAAATATTTGTTTTCCATTACGCGCCATTTTTTGTCTTTCATTTTTGACGCATTGTTTGTGTCTCGTTTTTAAATGCATTAAAAAAGTTTCAGATTGCAATCTATGTACAATCTCGCCAGATTGCCTCATCTGGCGGCGGCCATCGTTTCCATTGTTTTCACAACGTTTTTTTTCTTTTTCGCCGAAAACATTTACAACTGCCTGCGGAAGACGTATGTAACCTTCCCCTTTTTTTGTGCCCGAAAAACAAGAAAAAAAAAGAGTGTTATTGTGATATCCGGCAAAACAAGGACAAGCTTGGTACACTGCACGCACGTTTTTTTGGACGCCCTAAAGTACTGTGGCACTATAGCGCATATTTTTATGCCCTCACAGACGTATGTATCGTTGTGGCAAATTAAATCATGTCTTTTTTTTGAAACGAGACATGCTGGCAACTTTTTTCTTTCATTTTTTCTGATGTCACGCACATGGCCGTTGTCTGGGTGAGTTTGTGGGATTTTTGATTTTTTTGAGGTATCTGAACATCTTTGGTGGTTTATAATATCATTTTTTTGTAAGCTGGGGCAATCATTTTCGGATGTCAGACACGTTATTGGTTTCGTAAAAAAATACATTATCTGCTTGAAATGTTGTTTGTATAGCATTTTATCAAGTAAAAACTTTTGTAACTTTTGGATCGCAAAAAAAATGTAAAAATCAAAGCTACAGATTGAAATTTTTAAATTAACTGAAATTATTATGAAAGCAAAAAAAATTTTTTTATTTTTTTTGTTTACAGTATTTCACACTGAAGTCCTTTAACATTCGTTTTTAACTCAATGTGTTCCATCACACAATTTTTTTTTTGAACACTGGTATCTCCGTATGGTTTGTGATTGCAAAAAAAATCAATAATGGGGTAAGAAAGAAACTGGTTCGACAACGAACGAGTTGTGAAAAAAAAAGTTTTGTATGAGTCAAGCAGACTTTTTCGTTCTTCACTTAAAAAAAACACGTAATTTATTTTTAAATAAAACTGCATTGTGTTATGCTTTTTTGTTTCATTTAACATAATCGTAAAATATTTTTGAAGTTTGTTTTTGATGAGGGAAAAATGTACCAAAAAAAGAAAAAAACTGTTGATTCCTATTCCAAAAAAAAAATCGAAATTCAAAATTTTTCTGCAGAAAATTTTTTTATCTAAATATTTTCTGTTTATTTTTGCAGAAAAGTGCAAACAAACAAAAAACCCCCTACAACAAGGGTTATTCATTTCACAATTTCTTCCGCCAATGGGCTTTCTTGCCTGAAGGAGTACGGGGGAGCAAGGGGTATCTGCTTGCATCTTCTTCCGCTTTCCTCCTACTTTCTCTACCGGGCATGTTCTCCTGAACCCCTGCACAAAAAGGGGTGTCATCTTCAGCGTCAAAAAAAAGCTTTCAAGATTTGAGGGGTTTAAAAGCGTCCTGAAAGCTGCTACCCCCATTTCAAGGCCGCCTTGAAGCATACATCTTTCTTTTTCTCCCTGACACTGAACTGAGTATTCGGCCCGGCACGCTGGCTAGTCACGGAAGATTGTAATCTCATTAACGAATCTCTTCGCGGTATACATACATACGAGGATCGTCTAGTTTTTTTTTATCCATTTTGTCCTCTTCCCGGCTGTCCTTGAGATGGCTATAAAATAGAAGTATGGGCGGATTAAAGCTGGGAGGAGGAGAGTTTCAAGAGGAAGAAGACATTCGGCGGTCAAGGTTAACTTACTCTATTTTATCACTGTTTTTTCGGAGTGGGGTTGGGGATGGGCAAAATGGAACTTATGTTGGAAATTTTTTAACTGAAATAATGTAAACGCATTTCACTGTTTTCTTTTTTTGGAGTGGGGTTGTTGGGGGGGGGGCAAAAGGGTACTTCGAAATTTTTTCATTGAAATAATAAACATTTTTTTTTTTAATTTTTTTTTACTCTGTGCGTTTCATCCTAATAAAAAAACTGGGCTTTTTCGTTTTTCGTTTATAATAAATGCTTTTATTTTTTATAGTAAAATGCACCAACAAAATTTTTGAAGTAAGTATAACTGATGTTCTCGGGATTATTGTTTTTTATTAATGAGAAAATTAATAATTATTTTGATCAGAACGAGTTTAAAATAAAGGGATAGCCAAATACACTGAAATCTAATGTCAAAAAGAGAAAAGTATTTACTAATGCTTGGATCGCAATCAAAACAAATTCGTAAAAAACTTTTAACTGTGGTTGGCGGTTATATCGATACATGCGTTTTATTGTCAACCGTTTTTGTAAGTAAGGTCGGAACGGTTTCGAATTTTTATTATTGTAAACACTCATTTTTTTATTTAAATATATTGTAAAAACCTAAAAATTTTGGAATGAAATTGGATACAATTTTAACGCTGCGGGAGTCAAAAACTAGTTTTTTGATAATTTTAAAGACAGTTTTATTATCAACGCAACCGTTGTATAAAAAACTGCAGAATTTACATATTTTAACACGGAATCAAAGCTGCCAGCCGCCTTATATTTTTCTGATTTCATTAACATTTTTAACATTTTTTATTTACTAACTGTTCGTACAGTTTTCAAACAATGTTTTAGCTGTGTTTTCGGAATCAAAAAATATTAAATGTTGTGTTTCTTTCAACAATAATATTTAAAATAATTCATTAATTTTTATATTTTAAACATCACGTATCCCAAACACTAAATAATATTTTCCTCTACCTGATGATTTGTGTTGTTCTCTGTGACCACATCACAAGAAACCATCCCTGATGTGAAGCCTGCTTCATTCTCACTTTTTTGTTTGCTCACTGCGCAAAAGCAACAAACTAAAGCGACTTTGGCATTAAAAAACGTTCGTTAAACGCTTTCATCCTTTTCCTCCCTCTTTCACATTGCTTTGTGGATTTTATTCTGCCTAACGCCACGTAATCCTTATATATACGGATTGCACGTGAATTATAAAGTTAGTTTATGGCACTTGTTCAGTGTACTAATGAATTCGCCAATTGCAACTATTTTGTATTCTGAAATCGTGAACTGCGTGTTTTTTGATCATTTTGATGGCGTGGCTTTTTGGAAAGGTGATTTTGTTGTTTGGTTTGAAAAGGATAACTGGCTTGTTTTGAGGTTGAAAAAAGTATAAAGTAGAACATGTTTATATGAAAATGTTCATTTGAGTTTACAGTTTTTTTACTTTTAAAAACATTAACAATCGTTTGTCGGTATAAAAAATATATTAAAATATAAAAAAATATAATTATTTCATAACTGCCGGGAAGAAATCAACAGAATCAACTAAAAAATCGAATTTTATGAAGAAAACTGTAACGGCCGTCTTTTAAGAAAATGCGTAAGAAAATTTATTTATTTTTGAACTCGAAATCGCGTTTGCGTATTAAAAAAAACTGGCTTTTGAGAAACAGGTGATTTTTACATTAAAAAAAAAACATTCTAAATCGATTCGAACGTTTTTAAAACTGAACTTTTGTGAACCGTTTCAAACTAGCCCGGATGGCGGTAACTTACAAAAATACTTCTTTGACAACAAAATTTTAACTGAATTCCTTAGCGCAACCCAAAAAGGAACCTCCTCCTCAGATTTATGACATCAAAGATGCCGCATCCCCCTTTTTTGTGTTTCAATTCAGTCATAATCCATGCTTCGTAATTCCACGTCTCGTCTCCCCTCCCTGCGTCGCTATGAACATCCTTCTGCCTCCGCAGATTATCAATGGGGGCTACGTTGTCCTTGTCCCCCTCGTTTTCCTTCCTTCCCTGTCAACAATTTTTTTTTACATTGAGGCGTGCAAATATTTTTCGTATTTTGAATTTTTCCAGGACTTCTGTGTTGATTTAAATCCTTTGCTCTCTCCGCTCCCCCGTTTGTATGTATACGTTTACTTTTATTGCCCACGTTAAAGGCCATTTTTATGCACCTTTTCTGTTTTTCTCCCGAGAAACTTGGCTTTGACATTATTTGACCGTTGTAATCCGATTATGTACTATGGATTTTTTTGCCTCACTCTATTTTTTGGAAATAAATGAATGTAATTCGCGGAATCAAATGTTGCGTGATGTTGTTACTTTTTTTTGAAATTATTTACAGTTAGGAAACTGGCTAATGTTGGTAATCAAAATCAAAAGATTCATTTGCGTTTTAACGCGGTGTTTAAAAAACTGCATATCTCAACAGAAAAACCAAATTTTTGGAAACGTGTTTTTTTTCAGGATGCAAAATGAATCCTGCGTCCATCTCAGCGAATTTCTTCGAGAAAAGCGAGACGATATATCAACGAGTCCGTATACGATGGGCGTATTTGCCGTGTGCTATTCACTTATTATCGTATCCGGCATCATCGGTAACCTCTGCACAATACTAGCTATCTGCAGGACAAGGTATAATAAAATGAAATTTATGATAAATAGTTAGAACCAAATTTGGATGTGTTTGAATAAAAACTGAGGACTTTTGTTCTATAGGTACACGTACAAAAAATGAAAAACTAGCATACATTTTTGAGTCATAGTACAAATTTGTCACATTGTTACATGTAAGCCTTCGGCTAACTAAATATTTATTATATAACCTTACAGATCCCTACAAACCGTGCCAAACATGTTCATCCTCTCCTTGAGTTGTTCGGATATCGTGGTATGCTGCACGTCGGCGACGATCACTCCTATCACCGCTTTTAAGAAAAATTGGATATTTGGTTCCCTTCTCTGCTCGGTAGCGCCATTTATTGCGGTAAGTCATAAAAAAACTGTATTTGGTCCATAAATTCTCTTTCAGGGTGTCAGCTTGTGCTTTTCGACTTTTACATTAGCGACGATATCGATCGATCGGTTTATTCTCATCCGGTTTCCCATGAAGAAGCCGTTGAGTCACGCCCAGGCTTCTGTTGCCATCTTGGTAAGCTTTTGAGAAAAAAAAAAACTGGATTTGTCTCGAAATCATCCTGAATAGATAATCATACGGATTGGGATGTCTTCGTTCATGCATATAGTTCAACTGTGATATTTTTAGATGATCTGCGTTCTCGCGGTGGTCCTCTGCACGCCGATCATGCTCGCCCAAGACCTAGACGGATTCGGCGACTACTGCGGAATGTTTTGCTACGAAAACTGGGGCGTTCACCAAAGCCTTAAACGGGTATACGGTACCCTTCTCATCACGCTCCAGTTCATCGTGCCGCTCATCATTATTATTTTTTGCTACACGGCCATCTCGGTCCGTCTCGGGCAGAGCCTGATCCTAAAGGGCGGGCCGAAGAGCAAGAAGGGCAACGAATGGCAGCCGGCCATGACCGAGCAGCAGAAAGCGGCGAACAAGCGTCGACAAAGGACAAATCGCATGTTCATCGCCATGGTGCTGGCTTTTTCGTTTAGTTGGTTCGCGAACATTCTCTTCAACGTCCTCAGAGATTACGATATGCTGCCACCGTTCGTGAAAAAGCAAGAGTTCTTTTACGGTATTCTGACTCATTGTATCGCCATGACTTCTACGGTTGGTTTCTGAGAAAAAAAAATTTGATTAAAATTGATCGTTCGACAGGTTTGGAACCCGTTGCTCTACGCAGCACTCAACTTCCAACTCCGGGCGGCATTTATCCAACTCATGCCGATCTGTATCAAGGAATTCTTCCATCTCCGAGTGTCCTCCGGCCGCCCGACAACCACCATCGTCGACGGACGACGAAGCCAACTCAACGGCGGCGGCACCGGACGCTTCGGCACGTCAAACACCCGGACAGCCCACAACGGCACGCCTCGGCCTCCGCAGTGCTACTCTCCGGTCGGGATGCTCAACGGAAGCGCTGTCAGCGGCGGCAGTGGACTCCTCATTGCAAACGAAAACGCACTCGACGACGCGGATGAACGCAGCGTGCTCGGCACGGTGACTAAGTACGGATCTGTGACCATCACTGGGGGCCCTTCTCTCAACGACAACGAAGACGAAGACGACGACGACGATGATGGCATCGATGACAATGACGACGAGGACGAGAGAAGAGCTCCGGCCGGTGGTTTGGTGCACAGCCAGGTTTCCAAGATCAAGTCTAGGTCTTTTTGCGGGCATCTCCTGGGACAGTCGGTGAGCGATACTGTACACGTTCAGAGTCGTGATGCGTGGTGGACTATCTAGAGTCATGTATGGTGGTGATTATACATATCACAGTCTTGTTGTGTCTCTCTATGCACTATGACTACCGTTACTATGGGGTACTGTACTGTAACTGTACTAGACAATTTGATTTCAAAAAGTTGTGGTTTCTGTTAAATGGGTTAAATGGGTAAACTATAGTACCGTATGTTTTGTCGTCGGGTCTGTTGGTTACGTTTTGTATTACTATTTGAAACTGTCATTACAATTTTTTTTAAATGAAAAACACGTCTCAAGCCGAATCTCTTGCAAAACATTTTTCAATATCTAAAAAAATGTAAATATGGGGTCCGCCATTATAAATCGGCTCACAGAGTGTCTCGTTTTTTAGTATGTGAACTTTTTTAGTGCGCGGGTAAGCATAACTATTTGAACATATTTTTTGGAAAAACCCATCGTTAAACTGTCAGTTGTTCATCCCAAGTTTCATTTTTCTGACTGATGTACAAAAAAAACAAAGCAATTATGTTTCCTTTCATGATCATAAATGACCATGATAGTATAGTATCTTGTTTAACTGTCTTTCATGACCTGGTAATTTTCCAATACGGTATCCATTGTGCTACTCAGTTAGTCTTTTTTCTTTACCATAACTTTGTTTTTTGTTAATTTCTGTCCGATTATCGCGTAAGCGTTTACAACCGGGAACAACTTTCTTAAAAAATATATCTTGTGAATGCGTTGAACGTTAAAGATCTTTCACTGGTATGGTATGTTCGATACAATCCACATCTGTCTGTATACGTTCTATACCGTAATCGTTGACTTTGTGAACCACTTAATGACTTTAGTATACTGTACTGGTGGCTATATCACTCACAAGCAAAAAAACCGCACACTACCATACTAAATGGTCACCAAAAATAAACTTCGTCCTCGTTGTCGTCGTCAGACTCACCGTCACCGTCACCTTCGTCGTTGGTCGTTGGCACATTTTGAAGCTGGCAAATAACTTTCTGGCTTTCCAACTGGCTTCTATGCTGCTTTCTGGCTTCCACTTTCACAGCTTACAGGCTTCTCGCTTTTTTTTCACTGCCATTTGTCTTAAAAAGTCTGTAATGTTAAATTTCAGCTTGTACCTCGGAAGGAGAGCTTTCGGCTGCGTGACTTGCTTCCGGGGCGGGGAAGACAACGACGGGAGTCGCCCTACGACTCCCAGAACGCAATCAATCCCGCAGATGGCATCAACAACGTCCTTCTCATCGAAACCATTACCACGGCTGCAGGATCCGTTACCGGAGGAGCGGTGCTCTCTACCCCGCGACGAAGTCGATCGGTCATCACGCGTCGAAAGCCAGAGCGACAACGTCGACCTGTCTCCGTCTGTCACTACCTCCCCGACCACGGACACCATGACAGCGGCGGGGATGTCGTCGACTCCTCTTGTCAGAAACACCGAAACACCAACGACTGTAAGGTGGCGAGACTCCTCGGACTCGTCGGAACCGCTGGCACCTGGCTGTCCGCAGACGGCGGAGGTCGACAGCAGACCGGACGATATAGCGATGACGAATTCGACGACGACGACCTTCGAGAACGAGGCTTTTGGCGGCGAAGACGTCCTTCTGCTGCAGACATCCGTCACGCCATCATCGACGGAGGAATCGATCAGGCTCTGATCGTAACCAATACGGGAGTTCTCAAGCGGAGGGTGTCAAGATCCGGAAACCCCCCGGCGACGTCGTCCACCCATCCCAAGGAGGGCCTCGGGTGCACGCTACATCGACGATCTCTCAGCCTGACTAAATCCGTCATGGATTTACTCAATGTCTCGTCGCCGGGTCCGGTGCTGAGAAAACTCTCTGCTGGAACTCCGTCTTCTATTCGTAAATTAATTTCTTCAGTGTCGGATACGGGTGGGGATCCACTCTACGAGCCGTTGGTCAGTGACTCGTCGACGTCGTCTCTCGCTTCCCATGGATGTGATAACAATAATGCATTTGACGACGACGATGGCACGAGTGACGACAACGATCTCACAGCTTCGGATTGCGATGATCAACATTAGCGAATATAATATTTTGGTGCTTTTTAACGGGTACAAAACTTACATACACGATTCAGAAAATTAACTGACAAAGAGCCTTCCATTAAAATGTTTTCTATTTTAGCACACTATTGTAAATGTTATACATTCATCATTGAAAAATTGCCTTTACAGCTTGGTTGTTTTGTACAGATGATAATAAATATTTATACAACAGTGTTGTGTCTTGTTGGATAACAAAGGGGATGAAGCAAAAAAACATTTATGGATTAAAAAACTGAATCTTGATTGTTCGTTTTATTGCGGTATAAAACTTCAAGTTTCATGATAAACTGTTTTTTGCACCCTCAAGTTAAAAAATTGTACATCAGTACAAAAAAAAGTATAAAAAAACTGAGATTATGATCATTTGCGAAGTTTGTTTTTGCAAGTCACATAAAAAATTGATAACGACTGCAAAAAGGCGATCAGGATTGAAAACACTGTCGGTATTAGATTATTCGGAAACAAGCAACATCCTAAAACTGGAGACGTATGAGAACAACAAAGCCGATACCGTTCAGTAAAGTAATGCGCCGAATGCGACATAAATTGAATGCGATCAAACCGACGCCATGCAAACAATGGCATTGCAATTGTCGTATTTTTCTTTTGGAACAAACCCAGGTAAAATTTTTTCAAAAAGAACATCACGGCAGAAAAATACATCATAAAAGTACACCCCGAAATTCAACTGCCTTTGGACTACAGATACTAATTGTAAACTGCGTATTAATTTACTTGCAAATCGAAAAACACAAAACGAAAACATCAAAAACAAAAAACTAAAACACGAAAACCAAAAAAACGCAGCAACATGCAAGTCTGTTCCTCAACGCGCAAACGCTTTCGCGTCGTGAACACCCGCGTCTTTTCACGTTCATAAAAATTCCTGTTCTTGTTGATTCGGGATCATCCAACACCGCCACTTGTCTATTTCCCTTGCCATTTGAATTTCTACTTAGCGCCTTAGATGTCGCGGTCACAGCCGACGTAGACGACAGACGAATGAGTACCTGGCATGACGCAGAGGAGTCAGCGGCATCGTCGTATGCGTCGGAATCCTGGGCAGCCGCGGCTGCCGCCAGCGGATATGGCTGTAAACCGGCTTACACCGTTGGCGATTGGAAAACGTAGGAAACTGATCTTTTGGTGTTTCAACTAAGGGGTTTTGCAGGCTTCGAGAGCTTTATCAGGCTGTAATGTTCGCGGAAAAGACCGCAAACGAACGGTGCGTGGCTGTTAACATTGCTCTCACGGAAGACGGCGAGGCTTGTGAATTGGTGAGTCATTCTTTTTAACTGCACAAAAAGAATTTCCTTGTAAAAAACGTTATTGTCTTTTTAAAAACTGGAATATAATGTAAGATTTTTTTTATTTTTTTGGTTATCCGAATACAAAATAAAAAAAATAAAACTGACATCTGGTTTTCAAATGTCTTTCATTTTTCAGGCAACAACATGCCAAAACGCTCAAATACGAGTCGAAATGTACAAGCGGCAGGTGACGAAAGCGAAAGAACGGGTCGAAGCTGCTCGGATGCGATGTGCCGGATACAAAGACCTCATCCAGGACAACGGTTTTTATCCAAACATTTTTTTGTATTGTAACTAACATTTTGCAGCAATGCACGAGAAAAAAATCGCCGACGAAGCCTCAACCAGCAATGAGGAAAGCCAGCAAATCAGCGCCGAGATCCGAACCATCGCAGATCCCCTTCAACGGGCAAAAAACGAGCTGACTTTTCGCAGACGATACATGCTCTTTGAGCTCTGCGCTGTCTACTTTGCAGATCGTACGCTCGATCGACCATCGACCAAAAAGTGCTCATGCGACCCGTTTGAAGTCATCCGGGGCCTTCACCTGCCGAAAGCCAAGGATCGCGCCGGTCACGACGAGGACGAGTACACCGGAGCCTTGGGACACATAGTCAACATTCTCAGTGTCGTATCTCGTCTTCTGGACTATCCTCTGGCCTGTCCGGTGTTTTTTCGCGGGTCAAAGTCGTTTTTGATCGATCGGGGGTCCCATCAGATGTGGGTTTTTATTTATTCATTTGTAACTGCAGTAAATGTTTTTCCATTTAGATACAATCTTTTCAACCCAAATGCCAAGCAACACCGAGAAAGGTTCACAAAAGCAATGATGTTACTTAACAAAAACGTGGTCCAATTTCGATCGGATATCGGCCTTCAAACTCTCAGACCGGAAGATCTAGTCTCCAACCTTCGAGACGCTCTTTTTGCCTGTACCGGCAAATCGGGGTGAGATTTTTATGAATAACTGACGGGGCTGTTCATTCCCCTGTTTTTAAAAAAATAAAAAAAAAAATTAATTTTAGTCCAAAGTTCATCCACCCAATGCCACGAACTTCGCCCCTGGACGTCGCAACAATCGTGCCAGTCATCAACTGCCTCTCCATGCGCTCGCCCTCCGCCAGCAACGGTGGCTACCCTACCTCAAAGCGACCCGGAGCCATCATCGGCGGCGAAAACATCCTCGACGTCGTGTCTGCCAAGAACGAGACTTTTGACATCCAACAACTCGTTCGCAATCATCGCGAGGTGTCTTAGGATGATTTTTTCCTGTGCTATTATTTACATTCTCAGTGGTCATACGATATTTTTTTATTACTATTTTCCCCGGCGTTTTTTGCCTAAATTATATACAAATGCATATTTATTTTTTTTATGGTGCTTGATATAAACTGTCGTTTTTAACGTAGGGTAAAATTTAAACAGGTTTAAAAATCCTTGAAATTTTTATTTTTTTCTTTTGTTAACTGGAAAGTGTTCTACGTGGATCTAAAAAAATCTTCAGCCTCCAACCATGTCGGGTCGATGTTCCACGTCAACGGAGAGTCAGGCCTCTTCCGACTCGACCCATCCCGACCCCGAACCGGCCCCTGTGCCAGCAGACTCTGCCGGTGTGCCACTGCCAGCCCATGCGTACGCCAGCCATCACTCTTCCTGGACGCAGTCCACTGCCACGAAACCCTCGATCGCCGGTATCACTGCGGGAGTTCCTTCAACGGTTTTGACAGCCGGCGAGGAAGATTACGTGGAAGTTCCGTTGGCGCCGAGATTCAGATTCTTCAAAATCATTGAACGGGTCGCGCAGAGAGAAGCCATGTCGTGTTTTGTCGTCCATGACAAGTTTATTCTCATCGGGTACACCACCGGCGTGTTACGGGTCTACGATGGCATCGGTGCTCTTAGATCGGAATATGTAAGGTTTTTTTTTTTTGAAAAAAAAACTGATGAGAAATAAATTTATTGATTGATTGATTTATGTTCGGGATAAATTTATTTTTTGTGTTTATTTTTAATTTAAAAAACTGGCAGACTCTTTTTGCTTTTATTTTATAACGAAATTTGTTTTTATGTATTTTTTTTTTTTTTTAATCATTGCGTTTTGAAGAATTACAAGTTTTCAGTCAAATCAACTCCACAAATGCTCGATCACGCAGGTCTGCATCGACAAACCCGGCCGATACGTGCTTACGTGTGCCAACGATAATTGCGTAGTAATCCGTGGCATCGGTCATTCCAAATACAATGACGTCGTACAAGTGCCGACGGCGGCGAGATCCATTGCTTTGGCTGAAAACTTTTCAACCGAGAAACAGGTATTTCTCGTTGGAGCCCGGAAACTTGTCATGTACGAGCGGAGTCTTTTCAAATACCGTCCGACGCACACCATTTACGATGCCGTGGAATCCGATGGATTTATCACGGCTTTGACCTGGAGGAGGGATATCATTGCGTTTACGAATGAGTCGGGCACTAGGCTTTATGACAGGTATGTATGTTATAATTTTTTTATTATTTGTTCAAAAAAACTGCACAGTAATGCATTGGAAAATATTTTATTTTTAATTTTTTGTGCATTTTTTGAAAAAAAAATTAGTTTTTTTTTAAACTGATTGGTTTGACCAAGCACTTCTGTTATTTTTTTCAAATTATTTAAAAAAAATGTGATTGATTTATTGGAAAATAATTTATTTTTAATTTTTTTGTGCATTTTTTGAAAAAAAAAGTTTTTTAACTGTATCGCTAAATCTCATCGTTTTTTCAGCTCAACACGCCGCCTGATATCCCTCATCAAACCCCTTCACGCCTACAAACCCTACTACTCCTTCCGTTTCCCTCCCCGGCACGCCTGGTTCAACGACACAACTCTGGCCATTTCCTGGGGAACGTCCATTTCCGTAGTAACGATCATGGACGAAAAACCACCACGCCGGAATTATTCTCACACTCAGGTTGGTGGCGCTGTTATGGCAGGCACGATCGGTGGTAGTCTGATCGCAGCCAACGGTGCAGGAACCCCGATACGGGTCCCGAACCGAAAAGCTGGGATTTTCTTTGAAGTCGTCAATGTTGGGCTGTACATCAGTGGAATATCGTTTACGAAAACTGAATCATCGGACCTTGGATTGAAGGAAATTGTCTTTCTTGGCCTGAAAATTGTCAAGGCCGATGGAAGTGATTTGAGCTGTGATGAAACGATGGTGAGTTTTTTTAAACTGTAAAATTGTATGCGTTTCTCTGTTTTTTAGTCAACAATATCCCACCAATCTATGGTGTCCAACGCCCCCTCCGCCCGGGCAATAAATCTGACAACCGACGAAAAAGCCCGTTCCGAAGTCATCGTAATCCAACCGACGGGCTTCGACACCTACGACGTGGTCTCTGAGGAGGGATGGGACCTTTCCGAAGACTACGCCGAAGCCCTGTTCATCCGGAACTTCCACCTCGATGCCATCATCGAGTACAACACGTACTACATCCTCTACCCCGACAAGGTCATCGAAGCGAAGCCCTGCTCACCTGACGACCACGTGGCGTTCTTCATCGAACAGGGCCTGCTCCGGGAAGCCACGCACTGTGCCATAAAGCACGAGGAAGTCCTGGAGAGCACGACAATGGAGGTCGTTGGTCGGCAGTACGTCGACGAGCTCCTGAGAGCCCACGCTTACACTGCCGCTATTCCGTATGTTAAGAGACTGGCTGGGAAGAAGAAGGACGAGTGGGAGCACTACGTCAACGAATTTGAGAAGTACAGCGGACTGATTTACCTGGCTATGGACCTGCCAACTGATAATCCCAGGTTGGAGCCTGAATGCTACCAGGCAGTTTTGTTGGAAGCGCTGTACGAACGTCCAATGCTATTTTTGAAGCTGGTGGACAAAACTTATCATCCGGATATTTATCGGGTGGCTTTTATCATGCAAAAGACGATTACCCGCCTTCAAAGTCCGGAAAAGACCACAAAAGTCAAGAATGCCCTCTGTCGGGCGCTGGCAAAGATGTACGCGTATGAAAGAGAGTTCACAAAAGCATTTGACATGTACCTGGTCCTCAAAGACGAAGCCATCTTCCCATTCATCGAGCAGCACAGTTTGTTTGACACTGTTCGGGATCATCTAATCCGGCTCGCCGACATCAACACTCCCAAGGCAATTTCACTGGTTGCGAACGCCGCTGGGTTTTTTGACCTCAAACAGGTAATTCCCAAACTCGCAAAACGACCCCTCATCCAGCTGGCCTTCCTGAATGCCCTCGATGACACGGGCATGTTCATCGACCTGCACATCAAGCTCTGTGCCCAGTACGAACCCGAGAAGCTGAAACACCTGCTGACCAAGTACGATCATTTTAACCTCGATTGCGCCATTGACCTCTGCAAACAGTACAAAAGACACTCGGAACACGCTTTTCTCCTCGGAAGGTCGGGAGACCGGCTCGCGGCTCTCGAAACCATTGTGAAATCCATGGATTGCATTAAAACTGCACTGGAATTCTGCATTGAGTTCACAGATGAAGAACTCTGGGAACGACTCATCGATTTGACAGTCGACAATCCAGCCCATGTAACTGAGGTTCTGAAGGTAGCAGGAACCTACGTGGACCCGTTAAAAATCGTCGGACGCATCCCTCCGCACATTGACATCCCCGATCTGCAGCCTCTGCTTCTCAAAATTCTCCGAGATTCTGAACTACAGATCAGGCTAATCAATGACTGCCAAAAGCTGCGTGTCTCGGACAGCATGATCCTTTTTTCAAAATTCCTCAACCAACCACCTGTCATTGTCGACGATGACGGCGTCTGTCATGCATGCAGGTACATTTTTTTTATTAAAAATAACTGAATTTCAATTTTAACATGATTTTTTGCAGGGAACGATTAATGCCTGCCAACGCGGAATTATCGGTTTTTAACTGCAGACACGTGTTTCACGCTCGTTGCCTGACGTCAACGGTGTCACCGGTGCGCCAGAGCATCTACCACGACGATGTCGTTGAAGCGCAGGAAGCAGAAAACCTCTGCGAAGAAGCGACGTTCATTGCCAAGCTGGAAGACGAACCCGAACGACCGCTAAAGTGTCCGACCTGCCGTAAACCGGGATTTGTATAAAACTGTTTACACAGCAACTCGTTCAGAGCCTTTTGTTCACTTGATACAGGGATTGCAACACATGTATTTATTACAAATTAAATCAGATTACACTGGATATTGTGTTGAATTTAGAAATTCAAGGTTGCCTGTAAAGTCGATTTTACAGAAACACAAAAATGCATGTTGAAAATCAATTGAATTCACGGATTCGAAAATCTACAAAAAAAATGAAGAAAATCAATTGAATTCACGGATTCGAAAATGTACAAAAAAACTGAAGAAAATGCTGAGTTTCATCATGATGATCATGCTGTAATATTTTTGGAAAAGACTGCTAACGAACGATGATTGGCTGTCAATATTGCTTTCACAGAAGATACGTGGATTGGTAAATTATTTAGGAGGTTGTTACTCATTGACTGTTGGAATACAAAAAAAACGTTATTTTATGAAAAAAACTGATACAAGACGGCAGTTAAGAGGCAGTCCACGACAGGATTTCGGACCGAGGACAAGGCTTTTTTACACTTTCAAATGTTTTGAGCCAGAATTGTTCCCCACCCCTAGGAAGGTCTAAAACCGCGATACACAGATTTTAAAAAAAATCGGATTCTGTAGTTTTGGCTTCTGAAAGGTTTTGACACAAGTTAATGTCACGCACTGCGTTCAAGAGGAAAAGAGCTGAAAATTTTTTTAGGGGGGTTTTGTGGGAGGGGGAACACGGTGTCGTAGTCAGATTTTTTTTATCGTTACGGTAAGTGCCAATTTTAGGCTTACTTGTTTGGTTTTTTGGCCACCACAGGTTGGGTATTCAGATGTGCCTACGATGATATATCCTATCTTCTTCCCCGTGTTTTTACGCCTCGAATGATGTATAACACAAAATTTTAAAAGTTGGATAAAGTTGTCATTTTTGACAATTTTTGACGCGCACTCGAGTAAAAAGCGCGCGCACCGTCTCTTTTTCGCCTCGCTGGTCGAAAAAGTGATGCGCGCGCACGTAACAGGAGTCAAGTTTGAAAAATTGTCCTGAAGTCAGTTTTTGTTTTTAATGCTTGCGGTTACTTTGCTAGGTTTGGGCATGTCCCAAAGATTGTTTTCAGCCATTTTTCCTTTTTATCGGTTAATTTTGCGCAGTGCTGCAGGCAACAAAAGAAACATAAACTTTCAAATGCCGTAACTGATCGGAAAATTTTGCAATAAAGAGCACAAGATAGGATAACACAATCTTTGGGACATGCCCAAACCTAGCAAAGTAACCGCAAGCATTAAAAACAAAAACTGACTTCAGGACAATTTTTCAAACTTGACTCCTGTTACGTGCGCGCGCATCACTTTTTCGAGGCGAAAAAGAGACGGTGCGCGCGCTTTTTACTCGAGTGCGCGTCAAAAATTGTCAAAAATGACAACTTTATCCAACTTTTAAAATTTTGTGTTATACATCATTCGAGGCGTAAAAACACGGGGAAGAAGATAGGATATATCATCGTAGGCACATCTGAATACCCAACCTGTGGTGGCCAAAAAACCAAACAAGTAAGCCTAAAATTGGCACTTACCGTAACGATAAAAAAAATCTGACTACGACACCGTGTCCCCCTTCCCACAAAACCCCCCTAAACAAATTTTCAGCTCTTTTCCTCTTGAACGCAGTGCGTGGCATTAACTTGTGTCAAAACCTTTCAGAAGCCAAAACTACAGAATCCGATTTTTTTAAAAATCTGTGTATCGCGGTTTTAGACCTTCCTAGGGGTGGGGAACAATTCTGGCTCAAAACATTTGAAAATGTAAAAAAGCCTTGTCCTCGTATCCCCCTTGTTCCTAAATCCTGTCGTGGACTGTCTCTTAAAACAAACTTTTAAAAAAGTTTGTTTTTTTAAACCCCATGAACCGCCATTGAGATGCCATCGGATTCGGCCGCGGCTGGTGTGTCGCTGCCAGCGGTGGCGTATACGTCAGTCATTGCGATCCACAACTTCTATGGAACAAGCATGATTAGTAAAAGTTTAACTGAACTGATGTTTTTCTGGTTTTGTGAGCTTTGCCATTACATAATGTGCACGAAAAAAAAAGCAGTTAGCAATCAGTACGCGCCGCTATCATGTCCTTGCTGCGATCCAAAAGGCAACGTATTTTTTAACTGTTTTTTAAATATTTTTAAAATAATATAAATTTTCGGGAACGTGTTGATTGTTCATCATTTTTTAAAATCATTATACAAATTAATTTTTTTTAACTGAACTGACTCTGCCTTTTCGCACAACAGCAACGTGTTCATCAACATCATCGAAATGTGATTTTTTTTTAAAACCTAATAAAAAGGATTTACAGTCACCATCTTCTATTTCAGTAATCCCGAAATAAATTGAATATAATCACTGGAATACCGTAATTACGAATCAAATGCATCGTTTTTACACGATTACGCTGGCAATCACAAGTCATCTCCAAGATTCGTAAATAGAAGATTCCAGTATTTGTCAATTTTTATAGAAAACTGAACTTTTTTGTATATTTCGGTTTTTTTTACAAAATCAACGCATTTATTCGATTTTCAAATATCTAAAACTAAAATATTGATTCAACAACATGCCAAATCACTCAAATTTTAATTCAGATGTATAATCGATAGCAAGCGGGAACACAAAAGCGTGTCGAATGCGTTATATCGAATGCATGACAGATTATGCCTAATAAGTTACACTGTTGCACTGTCACATTGTTTATGGATGTATTTAATTCAGCTTCGCAGAAAAAACAAGAATGTATTGATAATGTTATTAGTGATAACTGGAATGATTATGACATGCATTGAATTTTACAATAAAAAACAGTTATAGGATTAAAATTTATAATAAGTAAAACTGATATTGTGGGGTAAGTAAAACGCATTGAATTAGAGACCTAAAGTCATATTCACTGGATAATACGTAACAGTTGTCTTTAGAAAAAAAACCTAATGCAAAATAAAAAAAAAACTTCATTGTTATTTTTTGGCCGCTGTCGTCCAAAATTAGTGCTAAATATAAAAACCAAATTAAGTAGTTATTGATTTGTAGATTCAATGGAATATATTGGTAGTTAACCCAATTTCACTGAGCGAATTGAAGTAGTTGATAGTCACAATTTACTAATGATGATTCTGGGAACTCCCGAGTTGTGGATCAAATCCATTCAACGCTTGCTCGTACGTCGCAAAAGCTGATTGAATTTGAGCGGTATTGAACTGGGCAACAAAACGTTCAGAGACTTCGTCGTTATGTCCGCTGTCTTTCTTTGCTTGGCGTTCAGCTTTCATTCTGTAATTTTTTTTTAAACTGTAATAGACTTTGAAATATCGTGATATACATACTTTTTCATTGTTTTAGCATTCGCTTGTCTTTCGATTTTTCTGCATTTTTTCCAGAGATTTTTTTGATAGTTTCGAAGGGACTCCATAACTGCATGAAGGGTTTCTTCGTGCTTTGGTTCGATTTTCGCGCTTCGGCGAGAGTCCATAGGCAGTCGAACGCACATTTTTTCCACTTCAATTACTTTTTCCTAAAAAAAAATAATTTGTCTGTTCAAAAAAAAAATTAACCTACTGTTCGTATCTCGTACAGTTCTAGATCAAAAAAGTTTTGTTTCCCATCGGAAGCCAACCCCTTGATTTCTACTTTGTAGTCAACCGTTTCTGAAGATTCAGGTTTGGGCTTATTTGATTTGTTAACTGAAGAAGCATTTCCCGTGCTCGCTTTGATCTGCTCCTCAATGACATTGCCACAGATGTTCTTCACTTTCTGCTGAATCACGCTGACAACGGGAAAATCATCGACACGCTTAGCTTCACTGATGAATTTTTCGAGGCGCAAGGCATTGGCTTTGGAGAGTTCCCGTTGGTCAAGAGATTTGCAAGTGTCAATGCGCGCCTTCATCCAAGCTTCATTCGGAGCCAGGTGAATGAGTTGTTCGTTGAAGTAGGCGACAACGTGGGCCTGGAAAACAAAATAACTGAGTTGGTTTGTGCGCTAAATTAAAAATAATAAAACCTTGTAGTAATAATTCAATTCATTTTTGCCGATGATAAACGACGGATCAGTCGCCCAGCTCAAAGGAATGAATCCCGCAATGATGTCGGTTACGATGTCTTTTGCATCTTGGATGTTGTACTCCTTGTCGGGACGTGGTTCAACGATTTGTTTTGCCTTTTGTTGCTGTTTAGGCTGGGGAAACTTAACTGTCAGGAATTTGTCAGGGCAACTTTTGAGCAGAGTGATGGTTAACGGATGAACTGCGACTTCGACATTCGTGTTAGCGTTTTTAACATCGCTTCGGATAGTGTCCAGGAATGCTGTTTTATGGGGAAACCACTAAAAGATGATTTATAAACTGTGAGGAAAATAAAAAATAAAAAAACTCGGTTAAATTTTGGAAGTGATTTTTTTATAAAACTGGAAACGATATTTGCTTTTAGTTTTTAAAATAGTATTAAAAGTAAATGTTTTAGTTGTTTTTTGCAGGAATCGAAACAAAAGATTTGAGGACTTTTCTTTTTTTTACTTTGGGGATAATTAAACTGGTTTTTTATGTATGCGATAAATGTATGTGTAAAAATGAAATGTTTGACAATGCGCATTTTTAAAACTGCAGCAACATGAATTTTGTAAAAAAGAAAATGCAATGTTAGAGCGCAATAAAAATCATACGACAACTGTCCAACTCAACTGTTTTTTTCATATCCAAAGCATAGATTTTTTGATTTTTAACTGTATTAGATTATGTGGTAAGGTACAACAAAAACTGCATTGGCTGTCACTAAATATTGTTAAAAAAAACACAAACCTTGAGTTGTGGATGATTAATCCAGTAGTGCCAATCAATCGAAGAGACGTGTTGTTCTTGTTCTGGTTTGGGTAAAGTTGGGGTAGGTTTACACGAAGCATTGTAATCAGGCTGTTTCAACGGATCGTATTTAAATTCCAAAACCGGTAGATGACCTTTGGCTTTTTTACCGGATCCCAAGTGCAAGCTCACAACTGCGTGATCAGGAAGCTTGAACCTGTCGAGCATGCTGGGATATCCGGTTCCGGTTTTAGTCAAAATCATGATTGGCGTAAAATGAGAAAACTGCGAGCAAAATACTGAAAGGCGTAAAAATCAATTTTTACGGCCTCGTGAGTTGTTGTCGTAGAAACCGCCGGAATACAGGCAATTAATTGTGTGGTCTTGAGACGCTTTTTGAGGTAGCAAATTGGTTTTATGTAACTGATTGCGTCTCATGCATGCTGGCAACCAGACATAGACGCAGAGTTTGTGTGATTTTTAAAGAACAGGTTGGCAATGGCACTTGAGTTGTTTGTGCAGACGAACAGTGATGTCACTGACATAATTGAAGAGTACACTGACAGTTATGGTAGTCCGCATGCTTGGATAACGAACATCCAGCCTTTCATGATTTTTAAAAATTGGCACAACAGACCTTTAAAAAACATTGTGAAAAGTCACTGTATCAAGATGGATGCACTACGGCATTGTTAACTTTTCCTGGCAATAAACAGTTTTGACTATTACATGCGCGCATACCTGTTCATCCATCCTTCTTATGTACCTCACACATCGCTTGCCAGGTGGAAGAGACAATCGCAATGGATGTTCCGACTTTTAAAGATGGCATAATTATAACTGCGCCGCACAAACGCCGGCTTTGGATTCAAGTTAATAAATTTTGCTTGCTTTTCTGCAAATAACTGCCTCCGAATACCCTTTCTTATTTTACCTCGTTTTTCTCCTCTCGCAATTTCGTGCAGCTCGTAGACATCTCACTTGCCGTTATCGAGATTTCCGCAATTCCTACGGGTGCACAATTGATGGAGGTGCCAGCTTGGTTGGCGCTATCAGTAAAGGGCAAGCTCAACACACTACGTCATTGCTAACTGGGTTTGCCTGGATAATTACATGCGCGCATACCTGTTCATCCAGCCTGCTGACCTCACACATTGCTTGCCATGTGTGAGAGACAATCGCAATGGATGTTCCAACTTTGGAAGATGACATAAGTATAACTGCGCTGAGTGTATCGACCGATCTTTTTAATTTTAAAAAAGCTGCGCATCGGATATGATTTCACTGACTTAAACATTGCGATTTTCTGATTTTTTTACAAGTGTAACTGCGAGAATTGGAAGCATTCGTCACGATCGGACAAAATTTCACTGGTCGTTAAAAATTAATTTTTATTGATTTTTCGCACTAAAAACTAATCAATGCAAGTAATCGTTGATGATGTCGGCTCAAGTTTCTTTTTCTTTTCTGCCGTTTTTTTCGAGGTTGAGCTCTCCTCGTACTTCAGTGACTCAACGTGATCGAGGGTGTCGTCGGTAAAGTCGGAAGTCTCATTGCTTTGTACTTGTACGGCCGATCCAAGTGCTGAATCTGGATCCTTGTCACGTACAAACACAAGCTTTGGATTCGAATTTATAAATTTTGCCCGTTTTTCTGCAAACAATTAAAATAAATATTTAACTGCCTCCAAATACTCCATTGCCTTATTTTACCTTGTTTTTGTCCACTCGCAACTTCCTGCAGTATGTGAGCTTCTCCACTCGCCGTATTCGGAGTTCCCGGAATTTCAACGGGTGCACAGCTGCAGGGGGCGCCAGCTGCATGGGGGGAGCTGTCAGTAAGGGGCGGCTTCTTGGAGCACGTAAAAACGATGAATGTAACCGCGACGAAAATCGCAGTCCATATGCCAAAGCACGGGTCGACAGACAGCATTGATGCAAGCGTAGGAGAGTTGTCTTGAAAGCGTATCGAACGTCGCTATTGTTTTTGCATAACTGAATTCGGTAATGAAAAGTGATCACCGAAGTTGCTGAAATAAGGTTTGATGGAAATTTTCTTATGCTGATACAGTGGGGTGCATAAAGATAGGACCACCTTAAAATTGGGGATTACGGTCTTTTATTGATACGGTAGACAAAATCCGCTTTCAGAAATGAACTCAGCGGTCCAGGAAACCCTATTGGCGATGTAAACCCGGTAAAATATAGCCGTTGTATGGGCGAAACGCCACAAACTTGATTTTTTGGGTGGTGCAAAAAGATAGGACAACGTTACTCAAAATTAATTTTGCAAGTAAACTATCAACCATTGAGAGTTTTAGTAATTTATACAACTATTAGGAACACAATCGATGTAAAAAATGTGTATAACACATACATCGACTTGCGCTACAATGATATTTTTGCCAATATTTGACTTGAGTACCCCCAACATCGAAAATTGCATCCTAGAAGTCAATAGATTTTTTCCATGAACGTTCTATGCACCCAAAATGTTCTAACAGGACCGTTTAACAAATCTGATGCTAAATGGGGCATCTGTTGGACTTGGATCGACCGAAACATTGATTTTTTTGACCTCAAGTTGACTAGATGTGCCCCTATTTGCATGAATTTTGGCTCCATTTCGCTGGATTGCTTGTGCCTTGCGGCGGTTTTGCGTCTAAATAAAAGAATATTATTGGTAAAAACATTGTAAAATGATTGGGGGTTTTTGTAACGTGTGTTGAACAGAGTGCAACGGAATCTATTTTCACCAAAAATCATGGAGGGTTCCCTGTTCAAATCTCATCATCCAAACCATGTACTATTTATGCCAAATCATAAGATTTAGCCTGATATGTATTATTTTGAGTCAAGAACAATTATTGAGCCTGCTGCACAGTGTATTGATTGAAAAAACCTGGATGACGAAGTTACCGGTGTAGGGGGTGAAGATAATAAATGTGATGCGCTCCGTGCCGGCGTCGGTTCACAGCGAACAGACCCCCAATCATTTTACAATGTTTTTACCAATAATATTCTTTTATTTAGACGCAAAACCGCCGCAAGGCACAAGCCATCCAGCGAAATGGAGCCAAAATTCATGCAAATAGGGGCACATCTAGGCAACTTGAGGTCAAAAAAATCAATGTTTCGGTCGATCCACGTCCAACAGATACCCCATTTAGCATCAGATTTGTTAAACGGTCCTGTTAGAACATTTTGGGTGCATAGAACGTTCATGGAAAAAATCTATTGACTTCTAGGATGCAATTTTCGATGTTGGGGGTACTCAAGTCAAATATTGGCAAAAATATCATTGTAGCGCAAGTCGATGTATGTGTTATACACATTTTTTACATCGATTGTGTTCCTAATAGTTGTATAAATTACTAAAACTCTCAATGGTTGATAGTTTACTTGCAAAATTAATTTTGAGTAACGTGGTCCTATCTTTTTGCACCACCCAAAAAATCAAGTTTGTGGCGTTTCGCCCATACAACGACTATATTTTACCGCGTTTACATCGCCAATAGGGTTTCCTGGACCGCTGAGTTCATTTCTGAAAGCGGATTTTGTCTACCGTATCAATAAAAGACCGTAATCCCCAATTTTAAGGTGGTCCTATCTTTATGCACCCCACTGTAGTATGTTTAGTAAAAACATACTGAATTCCCGTCTGTTTATTTTTTGTAAAACTGGTACAATTAGATTCCAGTCGGGGCAAATAATTTTGAGCTCCGGCTCCCGACTTTTCGGCTTCGGCGTCTAAAATGTTTTTTTAACATTCTAAAAAAATGTCAAAAAAATGAGGTAAAAAAACTCTATAACAGCTGAGCGAACTTTTCATTTATTTGATAAGCCCTTGAGGTATTTTAGCGACCAAATAATAATGTCTTCTCACACGACGAACAAATTTTTTTGTTTACGGGAATTGTCCGCAGAACTGATCACCTATTCATTTTTGCATATCTTGTTTATTTGATAGCTCAAACCGTAACGGATGGGGTATAAAATAACTGCGTTCTGTTTCGAGTAAAAAAACTGTCGTATTTTTCGAACAGCACACTTTACCTTCTGATCCCTTTTGCCAGTAAGTGTTACATAGGCTACTATGATAAGGAAGTCAGCGGAGATCGGTAAGACTTGAAGTTGTTCATCTGTATCTCAAATCACCATAACCTTGGTATCACAACAGCCACCTACATCACAAATTTAACTGATATTGTTATCTTCTTCAGTTAAACGACCAGGAACTTTTGTGATTTTGGAGTTGGCTTTTTCATGTGAAAACTGGGTCTTTGGAGCTGGTTTTTTTATACGGAATCCACGTGTTAAAAATAGTTATTAACTGTACTTAAAGCGCATAACAGTACAAGGCAAAATCTCGGAGTGCAAAAAAAATGACCTAAAAAATAGTCGGTTTACGCTCCTGAATATGCTTACGAATCTGAGGCAAATTGTGCACACGGGTAATCAAAGCCTGGATATGAGGAAAGGCATCCAAAACATCTTTTTCTCCGTACTCGGCAAATTTGGTGAAATACTCGGCGGCGAGGACGTCAACCCAAGTGACCTCTTCGAGGATGAAAGACGATCGAACATGCTCGACGAGCCACTTTTCATAGATGCCGGCGTACTTTGCAACTGCGGGGCGAGCTTCGAGCTTGAAGAATTCTTCCTTGTTTGGGAGAGGCTTAAAATCGAGAACTGCGAGCACCCATTGATGAAGAGCGGGATCGTTGAACGCATCATGGATAATCTCGGCGAGTTGGTCAATTTTGGCATTGTCGAGCGGGTTTTTGCCGACAAATCCTATATCAAAAGTTAACTGTACACATTGATTAGGTAAATGAAATATTATATTTCTCACCATATTTGTTGGCAACAAAGCGGAGAATTGCGAAAGTTTGGGCAACTTTCACGTCATCAACTTCGAGAACTGGTAATTGACCGAAGGGAGCTTCTAAAAAAATATACTGAAGCATATTAAAAATAATGGAGTTATACCGTTTTTGTACGTTGCGGCAAATGTTTCGGGGTCAAGGCGGATATCTTCGAAGGGGACATTTGCGAGCTTGAGGAGGTGGCGAATGGCTTCGGCGCGTCCGCGGGTGTTGAAGTAGTAGAGCTTGTACGAAGGGGCCATCTGAAAGGAAAGGGGGTTTATAAATTTTAAAACTGATGGTGTCAAAGGTTTTCTTGTATTACTACACGTAATTTTATTAAAACTGTGATAACATTGGTGTAATCAACAAGAAGACTCATGTGAGAAACGATAACTGAGGTTCTGAAATGTTTGTAAAAATAACAAAAAAAAATAACTGCATGATAGTGTTTACACTTTGTTAAAACAAATGTAATGAGTATATTAAATTTGAAAGTTATTTGTAAACGATCGGCCAAAATGCGGCATTACAAAAATTCAAAAACTGAACAACAACACCAACTTTAAAAAAACTTTTTTTTAAGTATTTAAAATTATGTAAAATAATTGTCAGTCCTTTTGTTTGTTATTTTCAAACAACAATTAACGTCACCGCAAAATAAAAATGATCCTGTCCTGATCGACCGTCGACGGTAACACACGCGAGCAAATTGTCATTCAGATTGTCTCTTTATATTGAGGCGTAACTCATCTGCAGAGAATACTCCGCACAAAACAGAGCAAGAACCGCACAAGATACACCACGTTGCAAACAAAAGTGATGATGCAAAATTCAATTTTTGATGACAACAAAATCGTGCCCATTGATCCCAAAAAAATAAATAATTGAACTAATTTTTTCCCTGCGAATTTTTATAAAAAAGGCGTTTCCAAAATTAGTGCACTTGAACATCGACAAAGTTGATCAAATAAACACGGGTAAAGAAAAGTTCACCAAAATGAGAGAAAATAAGCGGCGACATAAATAAAAACACTAGTGTGATACTACACCGCGATATCGTTCTTTTCATCAGTATATCTAGCAGAGAGGAAGGAATAGTGACAATAAAACCAGAAAAAATGTAAACATTTCATTATACCAAACAACATATACGTAGCACAAGTACAAAAGATATAGTTTTTGGGTATTATGATTCTCTGATGCGCACATGGTTTATGGCAGATTATTGTTCATATCACATGACTTTTAAGTCTATACATATTCATTCAAAAAACTGCGTGACATCAATGTTCAATCAAAAAACTGTAGGCTTGATTTGTGAAAAATTTATTATTATGGAGTTTCATCACCTGTCAAATTAGGGGATTTATTGTTTAAAAACTTAATATTTATGATTGAAAAAACTGTCGATGTATTTTTTTCACGGCCACACAAATTACTGTATTCGAATGGTAATCTTGTATCTCCAATTAAATTTATAAATAATTGTTAATCAAATAAACAAAAAAATAAAGAGACGTCATTTGTGCCTCCTAACATCTGGTCTAATGATAACTAACCACTGAGTAATGGTGAAATAAATAAATAAATAAATAAATAAAAAAATTTATCTATCAAAATCTTTTATTATCAAAATTTTTGAAATTGAATGAATAAAAATTTTAAAAATCATTTATTTATCAAATTTTTTTTTATTTTGATAAAAAAATTAAAATCACACTTTTTAGATCGTCGGATCGAGATGCGTCATGGATTATCTCGGCGAAATGGTCAATCTTGGCACTGTCAAGTTGTGTCTTGCCGATAATGCCTGGAGTAAAGGTAAACTGATTTTAACACCTTCTTTTGTTAATATTTTTTTATAAAAAGATTGGTTACCGTATGCATGTGTTGAAACTGGATAAGGGAATTGTTTTTCCGACATCAACTTCAAGGATCGGCAATTGACCGAATGAGTCATCGGTTGTCCGTCAAAATAGTAAAGCTTGAAGTATGAAGGCGCTAACCAAAGGAGAATGCGGTTACAAATTATGAATAACTAACTGTTCCATTTCGGAGACAACATGTCGTTAACAAAACTGTTTCCCGCATTTACTAGTGAAAGCATAAATATAAACAAATCATCACAATTAAAGAATTAAACAAACTGATATTGGTCGACCCAAACTTATGTTAGATCCGAAAAAAAACATAATTTCTTAAATTTATAATTTCTATCTGACATTTGGTGTCTTGTTTGGAGTTTGAACATCACCAGAAATTTTATTTTTTTTAACTGTAGAAATTGCATGCTTATTTCTGCCGAATGCTAAATTGACTGATATTTTAGAATTAAAGACTTTTCAATTTTTCAATTTTTAGGTACAGTTGTCAAATTGCTTGGGAAAAAATTTATGTTACCGTCAAAATAATTTTTTTAATTTTAAATTTTTTTTAAATTTTGTCAAATAAAAAACCAATTGAAAAAATTGTTACTCCGTAAACGCGTCCAAAAAAATGCTAAATATAAAATTTATTGGAACTCAATACCTTTGAAAAATTACAGAAATTTTTATGTATAAAAATTACGGTCCTAATTACGTACTGACTGGAAATTTCAGCAATGTTTTTTTCTAAAATGTATCTGATTTTGTAAGTTTTTTTTTTACAAATATATTTCGAATAACTGGAGTGCAATTTGTAGAAAAAACTGTTAAAAAAAAGATAGCAAAAATATTTATAATAAATTTTAAAAACTGATATACTGTAGTTACCATAAAACGTTATTACAACTCAAAAGTAAACATGTCATATTCGTGGAGTGCAAAAAAAGTGAGATAGCCTGACATGAGCGTGCACCATTCACGTGCTAGTAAGTGGTAGGCTTGCGCTCCTGAATGTGCTTACGGATCTCAGGCAGGTTGTGGACGCGGGCAATCAGGGCCTGGATATGGGGGTAGGCATCCAGAGCGTCTTCCTCGCCGTATTCGACGAATTTGGTGAAAAATTCAGCGGCCAGAACGTCGACCCAAGTGACGTCTTCGAGGATGAAAGACGGTCGGACGTGCTCGACGAGCCACTTTTCATAGAGACCGGCGTGCTTGTCGAGAGCGGGACGGGCTTCGAGCTTGAAAAAGTCACTCTTGTCCGGGACTGGCTTGAAGCCGAGAACGACCAGCACCCATTGGTGAAGCGCCGGATCGGCAGACGCGTCGTGGATGACCTCGGCGAGTTGATCAATCTTGGCATTTTCGAGCGGCGTCTTGCCGACAAATCCTGGAACAAAAGTAAACTGTCATTTAGTCACGTATCCGCTTTGTCAAAAAAAAATTGTCAAACAAATTTTTTTAGAGTTACTTTTTTTGAGTTAATAATTTTTGAGATAATAAATTTTGAGCTAAGTTAGTTTTTTTGGGTTCGTATTTTTTATACATAAAATCATTGGTTACCATGTGTGTTGGCGATATAACGAAGAATGGCCTGACTTTGGGCAATTTTGACCCCATCAACTTCGAGGACTGGCAATTGGCCAAAGGGGGTGTCTGAAAAAAATTAACTGTATCGTGTTTTGCATTAGTGTATATATATACCGTTCTTGTAGGTGGCAGCAAAAGTTTCATGGTCAAGACGAATGTCTTCAAAAGGGACCTTGGCGAGCTTGAGGAGCTGGCGGATGGCTTCAGCGCGTCCGCGGTTGTCAAAGTAGTAAAGCTTATATGAAGGCGCCATCTGAAGGAAATGCGGTTACAAATTGTGAATAACTGTTCATTACAGTATGTAGTAATCACAACGCTTTAAATTTAGGCAACAACATATAGCAGAAAACTGTGCCCGCACCAACTAGTGAATACGTGTGCACGAATCACAACAATTAATGATTTAAATAATTTCAATTCAATTCGATTTCAATTTTTTTCTTCTTCTCGTACACACGGGATTATAAAATCACTGGGGTCGATTTTTTATTTTTATTTTTTGGATTAATGGGACATGAATCCAAAAAATCATAATTTGTTAAATTTATGATTTTTGCAATTTGGTGATGAGTGCGTTTCTTTGGAGTTTGGACAAACGCACTCATCCAAAAAATGCAAAACCTGGATCCGGCCGTCCCCAAAAAAATTAATTCAGTTGTTTTTAAACTGGGCGAACAGCAGTTTTTGTAATTTATACCACTCAGTTCTACCGCGCAAAAATCAACAAAATTAATTATTGTTTTTTTTAACTGTTGGCGCCATGTCAGGGTTCGTACTATTTTTTGCATATAAACTCATTGAAATCGTACATCATGTTGAAATAAAAAACTGGTCCCAAACGGAATTAGTACGTAAATCACAAAAAAAACGGAAAAGTGAAATATTACAAAATATATTTTTCAATGCGGTAAATAACATAGATCAACTCCATTTTCTTGGGCGGTCGCAATAAATTCAGCGATGACCAGAAATCAACTCAATTTTCTGGTCATCGCTGAATTTATTGCGGTCACTGAATTTGGTTGTAGCCGAATTGCCGCTCCGCCACGAACTTTATTGTCGGTGAAACAGAAATTCGATGACCGACCAGTGCTTGAAATTGACGCCCTCACAAAAAAAGACTATTTTTGCTGTGGACGTCAACCGATTATTATTTTTTAATTTTTACCGTTAATGAAAATATTTATATTATATTTATGTACAAAATAAAAAAGAAACTGACTTTTTATGAATACGTACAAAAAGCAACAATTTTGAGAAAAAAAATCATGCTGGTAACAAAAACAAAATAAACTGCTCGTACGTATTCATTTGAGCGAGTCAATAAAAAAACAAAATTTTTCTCTAAAAAAATGCACCGAACGACCCTCCGCGAGGTTAGTAAATAAGCACGTGGGGGGGGGGGGAATTGCAAAAATGCGGGAGGAAACGGGATAGGACAAAAAAACACTAATGCGGCACTCCACACGCGCTGGGTCCATATCAACATTGTTCCAGTCATTTCAGGGAAAAAAGAGGGACAACCGACCCTCAAAAAAACTCGTAAACATCAATTGCAGGGATCCAAACAACATTTGTGGACATAAAAGGGATGTTGGGTATAAAGGGAGTTTTTTGGGTTTTATGATTCACTGGAATGGCATAACTCAGAAACTTGGATAAAACTGACATCAAACATTGCAACTCGAAGTTTTATAGTATCGCTTGATTGCCACTTTGGCATTTATGAAAAAAGAGGTTTCAGCAAAAATAACAAAAAAAAACTGAAAACTAATATCATTTCATTTTTTTATTTTTGAAATGATGTTAGACCAGATTTTGTGCCTTCTAACATCTGGTCTAATGATAACTGACTACTGAATAATGGTGGAATAAATAAATAAATAAATACAAAAATAAAAAATGTGTTGTTGAGTCAGTAAAAACTGTCTGTGGTTGTAGAATCGGATAAAAATCAGCATTTTCAATTCCACTTGTTTTTAAATTTTTTGCAAACTGTAAAACACTCAATATTTATTTTTTTTCAAAAAAAATCTGCTGGCGATCACGTTTGAAAAAAAAACAAATCACGATTCATGTTTTTTTGGTAGCCATAAGATTTTTAAAGTTGAAAAAAAAGACAAAACCGGACAGAATGTGCATGGGAAGTATGTATAATATAAAAGCAGGTAAAACCCATAAACAAGAGCAAAAACAAAAGATCAATGAACGTCGAACGGTCCGGCTGAGAACAGGAAAATAGGCTTTATTCGCTGCACGAAGGTGATGATTGCATGATTATGCAGAGAGGGGGGGGGAATGAGTGTTCGCCCCCTGACACGGGCCGCGGACGTTGCAAGCTATCTATTATCTAACTCCGGGTTGAGGATGAAAGATGGAGGAGAAAAACAAAAACTAATCTGATTCGGGCAAAGATCGGAAAAAATCACCGGAACAAACACTTTTTTAGTCTTGCAGATTTTTTTTTGGGAAGGGGGGATTATGACACTTGATTGCGATCACAGGAGACTACAAAGTGCATGATCTAGACGGTAAAAAAAATTAAGATAAATATTTTTTTATTAATTGCGTCAAAAAACCGGATAAAAAAACGTATTTATGAACAATAATTACCGTTGAAAATTAAGTAAACATTTTTTCAATTCAAAACGCTGCCATCAAAGACGAATACTTTATTACAAAAACACTGATGTTTGCGTTGTGAAGAATACAAAAAACTGAGAACAGTACAACATCAGTGTCAACATATATTTTTTTAAACGATTTTAACGCCATAAATTTTTTTTACACTGTGACATATCTTATAACGTCAGCTTTATAAGTTGTTAGTTCAATGTACACTGCAGAGCAGCCAAAACAGCAGCACAAGATGATGGTCTGTGATCAATAATAACATGATGTATAATACGATAACATGTATCGCACACCACGAAGATTTGTACTGGTTACGTTCAATTATTCATGCAGAGTGTTGCAGCAATCAGTCATTATTTTTAATGCACTGTTGATGTGTTGTGTACAACACACCTAATTTTCCGTCAGACAAAACAATCCTTCCAGGCACGTTGAATCATATTTTTCATGTCGATGTACACACTTTGTTTGGACTATTTGAAAAAAGATAAAAATAAACTGTATTTGCTAATAATTTAAAGAATTACGTGCAACACATGTGAAAAAAAAAAGAATGTAAAAAAAGCAAAACGCCGAACAAAGCAAACAAACACTGGCGTTAGAAACGCAGGTTGCGCGCATCATTTGTTGCGAGCAATTGCGCGCGATGTTTGACATTCAAACAGGCGCTGTTGCCGCGGCGTTTGTTTTGGCGCCTTTTTTCCGACTCGCCTTTCTGCCAAACAACTCCGCAGAGTTTTGTTGTTACGCTTTTCACTTTCCTTTTCCGTTCATTGCGATCCATTTCGTCGATCAATGAATGTTTTTTTTGCGCTGGTGTAATGTTTGGGGATCGTGCGCGCGGAGATTGATTGGCATGAAGCCAGGTGACCGGTCACGACTTGTTTTTTTTGGTTACATGCGGGGATGCAGCGTGGATTTGTTTTTTTTGTTTCACTGGTATCAACATTTTACTCTTCAAAAACTGAACCGAATATTAAATATGACTGACTTTTTTACCAAATTTCAGGCCTCTAGGGCAAAATCCAAGTTGTCATGGAAGAATCCGAGGCGCAATTTGACGCCATGACAGAGAAACTCGTAGCGCAGGAACTGAGAATTCACACTCGGGTCATCGAGGATCTCAAGTGAGTTTCTTTTCACTTAAAACAAAAAAAAACTGTTCTGATTTCCTTTTAGAACGAAATACGAAGACCTCGAATTCAAGCACCGAGTTACGATCGACGAAAACGCGAAACTCAGAAACCGCGCTGATATCGTCAACGACAAATACGAAACCGCGATCGACGACCTCGCAGCTACCAAATCCGCTCTCGAAACTGCAGAAACTGAGGTTCGGCGCCTTCGACGGGAACTCGAAGTCCTCCGCGCGACCACTGTGGAGACTTCCCGGGTCGCCGAGATCGAACGCGACAACACAGATCTCCGCTCCCTCGTCGCGCGACTGGAAAAGCGACTCGCAAAGGCCGAAGCCCTCGTCGATGCCCAGGAACGCGAAGTTGCCGATCTCAGAACCAAGTCGCAGGCAGTTACCGTCACAGCTGCCGAGTCTTCATTTTCCTCTTCTGCGGGCAAGGAAAATAATGCCTGCCGAAGCTTTTGTGACGCTTCTCAGGGTTTGTTCATTCTTTGTTTAAAAAAAAACTGATGGTTGGATTATTCCAGACGAGTGCAAGCAGCTTCACTTCCAAGTCGGTAACCTGACAGCCACAAACCAGGCTCTGCAGACCGAAATCACCCGTCTCAAGGCCGACAGAGCGGAGATCGAGCAGGTCGGTGGCTTTTGGCACGTTTTTTGGGGATTCTGCGGATATGCTGTTAGTCAGTTCGTTGCGCCATGATTTTCAATAAACTGCATTTATAATTCATTTTACTGGAGCAAGGATTGGGTGGAGGGAAAATGGGAATTTTATGAAAACTGTTATGGAATCTTGCATATTTTTTTCTGCGTATTTTCAAAAACAACGGCTCTTAAAACGAAACTGGCAGGCATATTATTTGGCGATCTACGAAAAAAAGTAACCGTAACCCAATCGTATGGGTTGTTCTGGCACGAAATTAACTGATTACCTTATTAAATAGAACAAATATACAAAATATGCATTTCTATCATTTTCCAATCTTTTATTTAATTTTTTTAGACGATGAAAGACCTCCGCGAAGAAGTGGAAGAATCCAAGAGAATGACCAGTGTCCTCCAAAGCCGACTCACCGAATCGGAAGGTGCGAGTGATTTTTCGAGCAAGGCGTGGTCGGACGAGCTGCGTCGGGTCAAGGCTCAGAAAACCGAGCTCCGCATCGAACATATCCGCCTTAAAAAGGAGTTTGACAAATTTAAGGCCGAAGGAGGTCATTCTGAGGAGCTTGAAGCGCTGAAGAAAAAACTGCACGAATGTGAAAATTCCCTTGCGGATGCTAAAAACAAGGCTGATGAGGCGGAATCTGCGAAATCCCTGCTTGCCGATGAGAAAGCAAAGTTGGAGGATCGAATGCAAAAGGCGGAGAAAGTCACACAGATCCTCGACAAACAGTGCGAAGACTACGTTGGCATCATTCGGAAGTGCAAGGAGAGCAATACGCTTCTCAAGACCAAGGTTGCCAAGGTGAGGGTTTTTTTTAACTGGATTGATGAATTTTTATGTTAAAAAATAGGGTTTAGATTTTTTTTGGTTACCTAAATTCAAAAAGAATCTTTTTTATTATTGATTTCTTTTTTACCTAAAACCGTAATATTTGTTTTATTGTGCTTAAATTTATGCATTGTGGGTGCCAAAATACTAAATATTGCGTCTACCGAAACCAAAATTTGGGAATTTTTTAATTTTTCACCATTTTATAAAAAAATTTTTCGGTTCCAACTCGAAAATTCGGAAAACCCGATTCGAAGCCAATCCCGAAAATTTTATTGTGAGCATCTACGTTGATAAAAAAACTCATATTTTTAGATCGAGCGCGAAAACAACGATCTCCGAAGCGCTGACAGCGACCGTAATGCCCTGCAACAAGAAATTGCGAGTCTGAAACAGGCAAACACGCGACTCAGTGACAAGGTTTCTTATCTGGAAAATGAAATCCGTGAGACGCACTCGGACCACCGCGAAGAACTTGCTAAGCTGGCGAAGCAGGTCTCGACTTCGCGGCAGTCAACGCCGCCCCGGCAGGAGACGGATCTCGACCGGGAGCAGCTGACGCAAAGGATCACGCATCTGGAATCCATCATCCGACAGCATGAATCTGTCATCCGGAGCCTGAATCGTCGAGTCGATCAGTCTAAGGCGGAGGTCGCTTCTGCTGAAGCTTCGGTGAGTTAACTGCATTCAAAATAGCTTTTTTTTTGAAAAACTCGATCCAAACGAAAATTTTTGTGTCTTGAAAAAACACAAAAATGTTGTTATTGAAAAAAAAATAGTACACTGATAATTCTCGAAGTAATACCCATTTTATAATATTTTAGATGGCATCGATGCGACACAAGCAATGCGACATCGTAAACGAAAACACTGAACTTCGCCAGAAAATAGCCCAGGAAGAAGCCCGGGTGCGTTCGCTCTCGGAGAAGCACGACAGTCTGCGCCGTGAACGGGACACGATGGACGAAGAACTCGAAAAACTGACCGCGGAGAAGATCTCCCTCCGCGAGCAGGTGGCCGACCTCCAGGAAAAACTGGAGCAGAAGAATCAGAACATTGAGTACCTCCAGTGCATCCAGCAGCCCAAAAAGATCGACAGGGCCCGAGCGCAGTCGAGTCTCGTCTCGGACACGGCGTCCTGCGAGTCTTCGGCCGCCAGCGACGATCGCGGCGAGATTGCCGAGCTCGAGAAGCAGAGGGATGCGCTCAAGCGGCTCTACTCGCAGAAGGCCAAAGGTGAGGAATTTGGGAAAATTTAACTGGAAAGCTCATTTTTTTTTAAATAATACCAAAAAAATATAAGTTTTTTTAAAACAATTTTGGCTATATTTTTTATTTAAAATTCATAAATACTAGAAATTTTTTATGTATTTATTTGTGTATTTTCTATAAAAAATAATTTATGAAAGAAAATTTTGGTCAAAATCAGTCGATTTTACTTCGAGTTGGAACACTGGGACCAAATGTAGATTTTTGTGGTTTCACTCATGTCAGTGGTTTACTTTCTAGCAACGTTCTACCGCTGCCGCGACTGACATCCACAATTTTTTTCGTTGAAAACACTGATATATTTGTCAAATTTGAACCCTGTTGACTTAATTTTGCATTTTTTTGAATAAACTGGCGCTTTTTGTTTGATTATTATTTTTGAATCACTGACCTTTTTAAATTTGTTTTCGAACACACATATGTACAATTAATCAACTTTCGCGATCGTCTTCAATTCTAAAATCTTTTCAGAACTCAACGAAGAAAGGGACAAAGTACTTCCGCTGCTGAAGGCGAGCAGCATGACGGGCTCGCAGGCTTCGCAGTCGGAGGAGGACCTCGTCGCGTCGCCGACGACGGGCCGGGTCAAGGCGCCGGTCGGCACGATGCGTCACGACATCCCGCATCGCTGGACCAAGAGTCTCAACGTCGTCGTTTCGGTTGGTTTGGGCATTGCTGGCTGGTACGGGGTTAGGTGGCTTCTTCGCTGACACTTTTTTTTTACGGTTTACACTTTTTTTAAAGAATTGTTACTAACTCGTTTGTCAGTAAACTCGGTTCTTGGATGGGTTTTTTTGGGGGGATTAACTGAGAACTTTTTTAAAAGTATTTTTTTTTAGATATTTTATTTACTGTTCACTGCGATTATTCATGTGCTTGGTAAATGATCCAGAACAGGAAGGGGCGAACGTTCGTTTGAGTTCGTTCGCGAGCAAATTTAAATTTTTGCGTTTGTGTTCGTTCGAGAACAGATTTGCTTTGTTTGAGTTCGTTCGCGAACAAAGATAAATTTTCCGAAATGATAATACGAACAAAAATTTAATTAAAATCAGTTTAACGGTGTCGAAATTGATGTCATTTTTCCAAAAATGACAAATAGTGTCTTTGGCAATAAAAAGTGTAGGAAAACTGCCGGAAAACGTTTTTATTCCCACTTTGTACAAAATTTAATATAATATATGCTAAAAATCTGTTCGTTGTTCGTGTGTGTTCGTTCGCGAACACTGGCAAAAATGTTCGCGTTCGTTCGATTTTTTGAATCAAATTAACAAAATGTTCGTGTTCGTTCGAGAACAAAAAACGGCAGTTTGCCCATCCCCGATCCAGAAGCCTATGAGCATCGACAAGATTTCAGCCATCATGCGACGTCTGCTGCGACGCGATTTCCCGGTTTTCCCAGTCCCTCAAGTGCAAGCGTGAGTCCCCTTCCACTTTTTTGCCCCTTTGACGTCCCCGTTTGTCAGTGTGCAACATAGTCATCCACCCCCACTGCCAGCCGAAGGTGCGCAACACGTGTGGCCTGCCCCCGGCGTGTGCCAACTTCTACGTCGACAACCAGTCCCGTCCGGGCCCAGGCAAGATGTCGGGCTGGGTCAAGTACTGGCGGAGCGACTCGGCACACGGCAAGTGGGCGGACGCGTTCGCCTCGCTCTCGGAGACCTCCATGTCCTTCTACAACACTGAGCTTGCGAATCCCGTGACGATAGATCTCTCGCAGGAGCGCTGGCGCATCTACAACCAGTCGGGCAGCGTTGCGGGCATCGACGCGGACAACATGGACTGCGTGATCGAGATCAAGTTCCAGAACGTGTCCTTCTTCATGCTGACCAAGTCACCCGAGGCAAAACGGCACTGGATCCACGCGCTCCAGCAGGTCACGGAGAAGAAGATTCTCGACCGCAACGCCTCCCACAAGCGCATCGCTCACATCTCGCCCGTTCTCACGCTGGACAAGCCGCTGCTCAAATTCCAGTGCACAGAGGTCTTTGACGACTGGCTCCTCATCGGCACGCCCCAGGGACTCTTTGTGACATCGCTCACCAATCCGAGGATGCCGTTCCAGATTTCGGGATTCTCGAATGTTTTCCAGGTGAGTTTTTGGTAGAAATGGGTTTTTTGGAAATAACTGAGGGTAAGGGATTGTCATGATATTTACATTTTGAGTTCAGAAGTGTTTTTAGCTGTTGATTTTGGCACTTGTCCCTGATGATCAGTTTTTTTTGTAACTGAAATCTTTTGATGGCGTTTAGGAAAGAACGCGCGGAGTTTTTGCCAATAACTGTTGAACTCTTTTGAAGGAACAATTTAAAAAATATTATTTATTTCATTTTTTGCAATTTTGAAAATTGGATTTTTTTTAAGAAAACTGAATATTTTTCTATGATTTTCCAATGTTTTTTTTTGTGGAGATTGGATAGGATATGCGCATTTTTGAAGAAAACTGGATCTCGATAAATATTTTTTTGTAGAGAACGTCAATTTTTAACTGAAAAAAAATCTTCAGTAGCCACGCTGGAAAATCTTCAGTAGCCACAATTTTTTTTTTTTCGCAAATAACTGTAGTATTTATTCTTGGTGCACGATTGTTATGTATGCATTTTCAGCTAAAACTGCTTTTGCAAAGCAACCTGCTGTTCGCGATCAACGGCGACGACCGGCACGTGATCATGGTGCACACGAACCAGCTGAGGGCAGCGATCTCCGACCCGCGCTCGACCTCTGTCGTCCCGACCACCCTCCTCACCGACGCCGCGCACATCCTCGAGGTCAGCTCCGCCGCCAGCGACGACCTCTACATGTACATGGCGACGACGGAGGGCATCGCAGTCTTCAAGCACGTCGTCAAGAGGGACGTCTTCATGCCGCACTGCACGATTCCCACCGACATGCCGGTCATGTCCATCGTCACCTGGCCCGGCGGCTTCACCTTCGTCACCGACGACACCTACTTCCACGTCGCGAACGGCAAGTGGACCCCAACCGCCTTCCGCTCCGACTGGCCTCCCGATACGCCCATCTCGGTGGTAAAGATCTCCGACGAGGAGGTGCTCGTCGTCAACTACAACACGGGCGTCTTCACCTCGCCCCAGGGCAAACGCACACGGCCCGGCTACGTCGAATGGGAGCGCGTGCCCCTCAGCGTGACCTACCTCGAGCCGTACCTCTTTATCGTCTACAGCGACATGGTGTCCATCGGCCGCGTCCGTTCCCGGGATGATCCCGAGGCCGCCAACTCGCCCGTCGAGGAGGTCGAGAGCTACCGGGCCCCCGGAGCCCGGGTCACCGGCCAGGGCAGACACCCCGGCGAGGTCTTCGTTTCGGTCTCGAACAACGTCTGCACCGAGCTCAACTCGTTCGTCGTCAGCGTAAGTCACCGGGTTCCCTGGGAGAAATGAAGGGCTTCAGACTTTCAGAAAACCCACCTCAAGCGCAAAACTGCTGCCCACTCGACGACCTCGCTGACGGCCCAGCCCAGCAAGAAGCGGTTGTAGCTTTTTTTGTACACTGATAAGCAAGGTCGTTTACTTCACCTCAACTTTTTTACGCATTTATCTTGTTTACATTCATTTTCTTGTGAATATTGGTTTCATAAATTTTGAAAACTGTTTGTGACCTGCATTGGTTTGTTTACGGGGAGGAATGTTGTTGCCATGATTTTTTTAGTATAATAACTGTATTTCTACGCTTTCTATGTCAAAAAACACGACATAAGTTTAGTATTAAAAACTGGTAACCATTACATACCCAAAGCCCTGTATACGTTATTTTTTAATACTGTGAAAATCGAAGTGATTTGTAAAAATCCAAGTCATGAAAAAATTAAAGTTGTAAAAATCAAAGTATGTTGTGAACCAAAAAAATCTCTTCTTCACATTTTTTACATAATTTTTATTCATAACGTTGTTAAACTTGTTTTAGTAAGCTGGCCTGAATATTATTTTTTACATCAGTTGTGGAGCACACCAGGCTCCCGGCTGGATTGAGGTGGTGGCGCGGGTGTCGCGTTGCCTGTAACGGGGCGGCAAGCGACAGAGAAAACCAAAGGAGAAGAGGAACTCACCCAGGAGGTTCCTACACGCGCCCGTGGGTGTAGGTGATGAGTGAGATGACCGGGCACCGAGTTGCCGGTCGGATGAAACGAGTGGGACCAGGCGATAAGGTTAGCTGGTCCAAGAAGGGTAGAGCGAGCGTTAGGACCAGGCGATGAGGTTAGCTGGTCGCTAGTGTCGCTCTACGTGGGGCACACAGGAGTAAAGCACAGAGGTTTATTGGAACACCCAATAAACACAGAATAACACAGACAATAACCAACAACTCAACCAATCATCAACTAATCATCAACAAATCATCAACAAATCATCAACAATACATCAACAATCAGGGGCAGAATGAGAGCCTTATATACGAATCGGGGCAGAATATTCTGGAAGATACAAGAGGAGATCTGTGGGAACGTTCGCATTCGTTGATTGGTCGCGAAGTTTCCAGAGGATCGGGCCGAGGTTGAGCTCGATGCGCACGCGCTCCTCCATTTCGCCTCGAGACCAGAACGCGGGAAGTTCGAATACTTCGCGTGACGCGACACAGTCGTGAAAGTTTTTTCTGACGCTGCCATCAATGTGTGTTACGAGACATCGCAGTTAACGGCCTCCCAATTACAAAACTGCAAAAAAAGATTTCAATTATCCCTTTCTCAAAGTGCTTTGAGAGCCACCGCAAAAACATTTGATAGCCTATGTAGCTAAAATGAAAAAAAAATAACTGTTGTGCCTGCGTTTTATACAATGAGTCTGTGATTCAATTTGTATATTGATTTTTTAGTTCAACAATTTTATTAACCAGTATCGCCATAACAAGTACATTTTTACCTATTTTTAGAACATTTTAGAATGTCGAGCGTAAAACTGTGGTAAAGGCCAGATTCTTAAAAAATTTGGCAAACATGTTATTCTGTTTTTTTATTAAACATAAAGACACAATCCACAAAAACGCAAAACCAAAACGACGTCTTCAACAAACATTGCAGCAGTTTTTTAACTGATCCAAGATGGTAAATAATTGTGTCATTAAAAAGGTAATTTTTTTAAACTGGTCGATGGTTCTTGCACAGAGCTGTGTTTTTAAATTCGGGTAATGAAATGAAGGTTGATGATTTTTGACCAATAATAAAAACTTTTTCGTTACAAAAAATTTTTTTCTATAATATTGTATTATATAATATTTAGGAAGTGAAAAAAATATGTGAAATTTAGGGTGTTTCTGTTCTGTTACCATAAAAAACATTGCTCATCATTGACGTATTTCTGTTCAGCTGCTTTTGCAGCTTTTGTACCACTCTCCTCACCGACGCAGCGCACATCATTGAGGTCAGCTTCGCCGCCAGCGACGCTGACCTCGAGTACATGACGACGACGGAGGGCATCTCAGTATTCAAGCACGTCGTCTTCATGCCGCACTGCACGATTCCCACCGACATGCCGGTCATGTCCATCGTCACCTGGCCCGGCGGTTTCACCTTCGTCACCGACGACACCTACTTCCACGTCGCGAACGGCAAGTGGACCCCAACCGCCTTCCGCTCCGACTGGCCCCCCGATACGCCCATCTCGGTGGTAAAGAAGGTGCTCATCATCTCCTCAGCGGGACCTACCTCGAGCCAAATATTTATTTGCGGGGGTAGATCAGAAATGCAGTTTGGCGTCACGACTGATGTACAAAAATCGTTGCTCCGAAACTGAGTATTATTTATAAATTTCTTTAAAGTACTAAAATTTTCTGAAAACTCACAGATGATTTCTGTCATCCTATTGTATTTAGTTTTGTTGTTTGGCCGCCAGTGTGGATGCTATTAGGGGGTGGTAGGTATTGAGCGTTATCAATAGCCACTGATGTACCACAGTAGACCGATCTTCCAATAGTAGGGGCTGCACCGCCGCCGCTGCAGCCGCTGCTCGTGCTGTTCGTCGGGAGACTAAAGTAGGCAGTCGAAGTTGCAGAAGGAGGGGCGGCACCGCCGCCACCCCTCGAGGCACCAAATGCGGCCATTGTCAAAGATCCCTGCAAACAGGCCACGCAAATAAAATCACACAAGAAGTCACAAGAGTCAGCAAGAAAGTTTATTGTCAGTACGTACAAGAAAACGTTACAGAATAAAAAAACAAGGTTTAAGTAGAGTTCAAGCTGAGTTCATGTTAATTTGCGATGCTGCATTCGCAAATAATGCTCTTGAGGTGAGTCTTCTGAAAGTCTGAAGCCCTTCATTTCTCACGATAAATCCTGTGACTTACGCTGACGCCGACGAGTTGAGCTCGGTGCAGACGTTGTTCGAGACCGAGACAAAGACCTTGCCGGGTGTCTCCGATGCCCTCCGTCGTCGCCAAGTACGATCGCGGGGATATTACTAAGGTTGAGAAGCATGGAATGGCCCGGCTGTATTCAACCGTACGCAGACACCCCGGCGAAGTCTTTGTCTCTGTCTCGAACAACGTCTGCACCGAGTTCAACTCGTCCGTCGTCAGCGTAATTCACTGGGTTTATTGGGAGAAATTTGAAACTCCAAAAATAGTCGGTGGGACTTTCACAAGGCCTCCCTTGTCGCAAATGCAGCATCGCAAATCAACATGACCGCAGCTCGACGTCTACTTAAACCTTGTTTCTTCTTATTCTGTAACTTTTTCTTGTACGTACTGACATTAAACTCTCTTGCTGACTCTCGACTTCATGTGTGACTTACTTCGCGTACCCCGTCCGCGGGGATCTTCGACAATGACCGCAGTTGGCACTCCGAAGGGTTCTTCTACCATGACCGCAGTTGCCACTAAGAGTGCTTCTACCATAACAGCAGTTGCCACTCCAATTGGCGGCGGATCTTCTACAATGACTGCTATCGACGGTGGTACTAAGAACGCTTCTACCATGACAGCAGTTACCGGCGGAAATTCTACAATAACTGCTATCGACGGTGGTCCTAAGAATGCTTCTACCATGACCGCGGTTGCCGGCGCAAATTCGACAATCACTGCTATCGACGGTGGTTCCAAGATGGCTTCTACCATGACCGCGGTTGCCGGCCCAAATTCTACAATGACTGCTATCGACGGTGGTCCTAAGAATGCTTCTACCATGACCGCTGTTGCCGGAGGAAACTCTACAATGACTGCTATCGCCGGTGGTCCTAAGAACGCTTCTACCATGACCGCAGTTGCCGGCCCAAATTCTACAATGACTGCTATCGCCGGTGGTCCCAAAAGCTCTTCTACCATGACCGCAGTTGCAGGTGGATCTTCTACAATGACTGCTATCGACGGTGGTCCGAAGAACGCTTCTACCATTACCGCAGTTGCCGGCCCAAATTCTACAATGACTGCTATCGCCGGTGGTCCTAAAAACTCTTCTACCATGACCGCAGTTGCAGGTGCATCTTCTACAATGACTGCTATCGACGGTGGTCCTAAGAATGCTTCTACCATGACCGCTGTTGCCGGAGGAAACTCTACAATGACTGCTATCGACGGTGGTCCGAAGAACGCTTCTACCATTACCGCAGTTGCCGGCCCAAATTCTACAATGACTGCTATCGACGGTGGTCCTAAGAGCTCTTCCACCATGACCGCGGTTGCCGGCGCAAATTCGACAATCACTGCTATCGACGGTGGTTCTAAGAGTTCTACCATGACCGCAGTTGCCGGCCCAAATGCTACAATGACTGCCATCGACGGTGGTTCTAAGAGTTCTACCATGACCGCAGTTGCCGGCGCAAATTCGACAATCACTGCTATCGACGGTGGTTCTAAGATGGCTTCTACCGTGACCGCAGTTGCCGGCCCAAATTCTACAATCACTGCTATCGACGGTGGTTCTAAGATCGCTTCTACCGTGACCGCAGTTGCCGCTCCATCAGGCGGCGGCTCTACGATGACGGCTATTAGCGCACCTGTGAGGTCCACGGTAACTGTTACGGGAGCTGCAAGTTCGGCCTACCTTGGTGTCCCGATGGGTGGCAGCGGTGGCGCTCCTCCTCCTGGAACTTCGGTCTACTGTAATGCATCGTCGGCTGCCAATAACGGTCAACTCATGTCAGTGCGCACCGACAGCTACAACGGCGGCGGCAAAATGCTACAGCCAGACGACAAAAAACATCTGTAAGTTTTTAGAAAATGTCTTTAAAAAGACAATGCTTAAAATATTAAAAGAAATTTATAGATAATACTCGTCAGTTTCGGAGCAACGATTTTTGAGCACCAGTCATGACGCCAAACTGCATTTCTTGTCCCCCCACGCAAATAAATATTTGGTCACGCTGAAGGGACGACGAGCACCTTCTCGTCGGAGATCTTGACCACCGAGATGGGCGTGTCTGGGGGTCAGCCGACACGCCCATCTCTACAATACTTTACAATACCTACTTCCACGGTGGAAGTGTCGTCGGTGACGAAGGTGAAACCGCCGGGCCAGGTGACGATGGACATGACCGGCATGTCGGTGGGAATCGTGCAGTGCGGCATGAAGACGTCCCTCTTGACGACGTGCTTGAAGACTGCGATGCCCTCCGTCGTCGCCATGTACATGTAGAGGTCGTCGCAGGCGGCGGAGCTGACCTCGAGGATGTGCGCGGCGTCGGTGAGGAGGGTGGTCGGGACGACAGAGGTCGAGCGCGGGTCGGAGATCGCTGCTCTCAGCTGGTTTGTGTTCACTATGATCACGTCATCGCCGTTGATCGCGGGACAACAAATTACAATACAAAAGAAATACACAAATACATATTTACGTCAATACAGAGCAGTATAACACCGCTTCCGGAGTCAAAAACGCGGCGAGATTGCCGGGGAGATTTGAGAAGCAGAGGGATGCGCTCAAGCGGCTGTATTGAGCCGTACCTTTTCATCATCTACAGCGACATGGTGTCTATCAGCCGCGTATACGCGACGACGAAGTTTATCACGAATATAAATAAAGGATAGAAACGTCAAAATTCAAATAGGCGAGCAATAGGAGAGGAGAGCAAAAAAGTACAGGGTAGCCTAAATTGAGTGAGAAAGCGAGGAGCGAAAAGAGCAAGCAAGGCGTATAGGTTGGCTTCCCGCCATGATGCGGATCGTTGTGAGACCGGAGTGCGCGTGCGCTGTGCCAGGGAAAACGCTCACGTCTTATTAAAACAAGATCCAAAATATTTTAAGATACTAAAAGACGCTTGTTCTCTGCATGCATTAACCCAAAATTTATAAATGAATACAATAAAATAATTTTTCAATTTTGTCTGGCCGACGACCCGTTATCCGCGTTGAGAGGACCTTCGTAAAGTTCCCCTCTGACGAGTTCGTACGTCATGAGTTTCCTGAACACTGCCATGTCGTTCTGGGAAAAGTCTGGGTTTCTGCCCATGGCCAGGTACTTTGCGTACTGGCAGACGAAGACGCCGCAGTCCGTGCTGTTGAATTGCTCGGGACCTTCGTCGTCAAATCCAATGCCGGGCACGTGTTGGTTAAAGTCCACAACGCGCTGTTCTCGGATGAGGTACAGGTGATTCAGGAAGTCGCTGAAAAACAACCGATTTTTTTATAATTTTTTTTCAAATTTTTTTTCTTCACATTTTTTTTATTTAAACTTAGATTTGTTTTTAAACTTACCTAATCGTCCGGCGATCGTCATTCTTCGGCACAAAGTTCATCGAATCGTACGTGAAAATGTGTTCTTTTTTGCAGTCAATGACGATCAGGTACCAGTGCATGTCCTTGTGCCGTGGCACAAAAAGGTAATCACCGGTGATAACGTCCGGCTTCGCCCAGCTCAGCATCTTTTCTTTCGTCCGCTCTGCGCCCACGTTTCTGATCTCATTTTCGTAACCGGTGAAAAAGTAGCAAGACAACGAGTATGACTGAAACAATGGCACTCATGCCAGTTGTCAGTTACGCTTCGCTCAAAACCCACCTTCTTGGCTTTCGAATTCGTCGATTTGTGAGACCACTTGCAAATCAAGTCAAAGTAGTTGTCGATGACGACGTCGTTCAGGTACTCACGGCCTCGCAGCGAGTACAGGTCGTCGCCGAGGATCCGCAGCACGCCAAAGTGGTCGTTGTGCTGATTCCGACGCATCAATTTGAACGCGCTATCGTCTATCACCTTGTAAAAGTCATTTGGTAGTTCTGAAAACGATAAAAAATAAAATGATAACAGCAAGAACACGTCGTGAATGAAAAACAGAAACAAAAGTAGCTCGTCAAAGCTTTTGAATCAACAAAACAAAAAATAAGAAAAATTAAATATTCTTTGGCCTACATTTCAAAAAAAAACTTGTACAAAAAAATTGATCCCGAATGCAAAAAAACTTGCCCATAGTCGTAGGAAACCGTTTCCTTTTCCTCGTAGGGGTCTTCACGGGGGTCGAAAAAGTGTCGTCATCCAAAAAACCGGCATTTTCCGTAGAGACATCAGTTTTGTCAGACGAAATCGAAGCCGAGACAGTGACATCAAAAGCAGCCTCGGTGGCGACAGATCTGACTGATCGTAGCTCGGTGACCGCGGATGAGCGTCCTCCGACGACTCGTGGACCCGGGTGAGGCGTGAACTCAGAAACATTGCCGTTGATGGGAGATTTCCCGGCGCTGGCGCTGGATTGCAAGTGAAGTTGGGGCGAAGGAGACTTCTTGTGATGATCAACATCGACAGCACCAGATTCAAGCGCATGAGACTCCCTGATTAACGTGATTTCATTCGTCGTACTCATTTTGACCCGCACTTTGTACTGATGAGAATTCTCATTGATGACAATTCCCATAAAAAAGTTCTCATGTGGAAAACTTCGTTGCGTGCGCATGCGCGTTGAGCGGGATTTGTTCTTCTTGCTTTTGACTTTCCGTCTTCTTTTTTATCAGTTTAAAAAAAAAAACGAAGATGTATATTTATTATTTCTCCGTAATTATCAGTTTTTTTAAAGTTAAAAACGAATTGAAAATACAAACAAAGCATCTTGCTGATTGAGCTTCAGCTTGTTTATTGCACCCTTACATAATTGCCTTTTTTGATTATCACGTTCTCCCACTTTTCAAATCACCTGTCTGGTTGTTTCTAATCAAAATTTTATGCTAAATACTGAAACGGTGAAATAAATAACATGTTCACATTTTTTTTCTATTTTTCAAATACGATGAACTTTACTTTTGAATTATAATACATATTTATCATGAAAACTGTTCACGCAGTACGAAAAGGTCGAACGCTGTCTGAGAAGTTATGTAGCGTAAAAAAGGTTGAAAAAAGAAAAAGGTTAATGTGCTGCCGGCGCTATACAAAATGATTTTTATTTATTTATTTATTTCACCATTACTCAGTGATTAGTTATCATTAGACCAGATTAGGGTTCGAACCCCCCCCCCCCCGTATCGGGTCGGGGACGGGGGTAGTCGGGGGCAGAAGTCGGCGGGGACGGGGGTAATTGCCCCCGAGTCCTATGAAAAATAATTAAAAAAAGGTGTCAATTTTATCTTAAGAAGGAGTCTGTGACAGGATTTTGGATTAAGGTGGAGAGTGCGACCCCGTGAAAAAACAACTTCAAATGTTTTTAACCAAAGTTGTAGGCACCCCTATAGGATTGTTAAAAAAAATTATGAAAAATTTTTCAGATGCCGGATTCTGGAGATTTGGCTTCTGAAATGTTTTTTCGTTTTGAATTTTCAACTCAATTCTTAATAGAAGCAAAAATCTGAATTTAATTTGACAAAGGTATTTTGGCACGAGGAATCGATTCCCGCACTCAGATTCCACAAAAAACATCTGTCCGCCTGGCAATTATGTTTTTTTTTGCTTTTGTATTCATATTTTCAGCCAAAACATGCCTATTTCGTCCGAGGGGGAGGGCAAGGCATACCCTATCTTGATGCCCGTTTTTTTTGGCATCGGAAGAGCAAAAACACAAAAAATTCTATGTCGGTCCCGGTGACCAAAACATGGAAAAACCGTCAAAATGGTCGTTAAAAAACAACGAGAACGCAAAGCACACCAAAAGTCGCCGCGTGCGCATCGCGATGCGCGCAGCGCGTAGTCAGTTTTTTGACCGTTTTGACGGGTTTTTCCCTGTTTTGGTCAGCGGGACCGACATAGAATTTTTTGTGTTTTTGCTCTTCCGATGCCAAAAAAAACGGGCTTCAAGATAGGGTATGCCTTGCCCTCCCCCTCGGACGAAATAGGCATGTTTTGGCTGAAAATATGAATACAAAAACAAAAAAAACATAATTGCCAGGCGGACAGATGTTTTTTGTGGAATCTGAGTGCGGGAATCGATTCCTCGTGCCAAAATACCTTTGTCAAATTAAATTCAGATTTTTGCTTCTATTAAGAATTGAGTTGAAAATTCAAAACGAAAAAACATTTCAAAAGCCAAATCTCCAGAATCCGGCATCTGAAAAATTTTTCATAATTTTTTTTAACAATCCTATAGGGGTGCCTACAACTTTGGTTAAAAACATTTGAAGTTGTTTTTTCACGGGGTCGCCGGTCCAAAATCCTATCACAGACAGGCTTTTAAAACGAAAACCGAGGCATATTTTGAACAAATTTTTCGTATTTTGCTCTGTTTTTGCCTTTTTGTGTTGTTTTTGAACGTTTTTCCGCGTTTAACGCTAAATTTTGCTCATTGTCGGGGGCAGAATCTGTCGGGGGCGGGGGTTTTACTCCCCGACGGGGGTCACAAATGGTCGGGGGCGGGGGTCGGGGGGCCACCCCCGGCTTCACCCCCGCGGGGATCCCCGCGGGGGCGGGGGGGGGGGGGGTTCGAACCCTAGACCAGATGTTAGGAGGCACAAATGACGTCTACGTAGGCGTTACAAAATGATTCAGGTCATTTTATGTGATTCATAAGAGGAAAAATAGTCCACTTCGTGCCTGAAAATACATACGTGGCTCTGACGGAGCTACGGAGATACTTAAGGCCCGCGAAGCAAACAATTTTAGTCAAACCGTCAAAAAATGTTGTCATTCTTCCTGCTTTGCTTGATAGCAGGCAGCGTCCATGCAGCAGGGCCGTATGAGGTATGTAATATAAAATTACAATTAGAGACATCATTGATATGAAGTGCTTGATTTTAGCCTACCTGGGATTCAATCAACGCCCATCCCCTACCTCAGTGGTACGACGACTCCAAAATCGGTATCATGTGCCACTGGGGGGCCTATTCCGTCATAGGAAAAGGCGAATGGTTTTGGTATTTCTGGAAAGATGAACAACGTAAAGATTACATTGCATACGCCGAAAAAAATTTTCCCGGAAAGTCGTATGCTGACATCGCCTCCGAGTTTACAGCTTTACATTTTAATGCGGACAATTTTGCTGACATCGTGAAGTCTTCTGGAGCCAAGTATTTTGTCTTTACGTCGAAACACCATGAAGGGTTCACCATGTACCCGAGCAAGACATCCTTCAGTTGGAACTCCGTGGACTTGGGCCCTAAACGAGACATCGTCGGCGAGCTGAAGCACGCATTTAACAAGACGGACGTTCACTTTGGACTGTACTTTAGCCAGTTTGCTTTTTTTCATCCGCTTTACCTTCAAGATAACACAACTGGGATAGGAGATGCCTACGTTCAGCAAGTCTCGCTTCCGCAAATGTACGAAATTGTGAACAACTATGAGCCAGAGATTATTTGGTCCGATGGAGAATGGCAGAGATCCAGTTCGTATTGGAAATCAACAGAATTTCTTGCTTGGCTCTATAATGATTCTCCCGTTAAGAATACGGTCATCGTAAATGATCGCTGGGGTAGTGATTCCCGGGGAAAAAATGGAGGAGGCTTTTTTAATTACGGAGACAAGCATAAGACTTCCAAGTTAATTGCTCACAAATGGGAAAGTTGTATCCCGATAGATAACTCAGAAGCCAGTTGGGGGTATAATGAAGACTCAAATTGCTTCTTGTCTGATGCAGATATCATTCGTTCAGTTGCATCAACGATTGCGATGAATGGAAACATTCTTCTCAACATCGGGCCCAATAAAGACGGCATTATTCTTCCAATTTTCCAGGAACGTCTTCGGAATCTGGGAAACTTTGTCCGTGCTCACGAAGAAGCTATCTACAAGTCCAAACCTTGGATATATCAGTTCGAAGAAAATAAACACCAAAAAGACATACTCATTTGGTACACCAGTAAAGTGAGAAATGATTCCACTTTAGACCCCGCTCGCCCATACAACGAGCAAACAGAAGACAATACCATTATCTACGCCTGGAGTCTTGATTTTCCGGAAAACAATGAATTACTCCTTTCTCGTGTAAATGCCACCCATAAAATCAAAGCCAGTCTTCTGGGCACGAAAATTGAACTCCCGGTCATACAGCTACACCACGGTGGTGTCAATATCAATATGCGCGCCGTACCCTTCAAAGCTTATCCGTCAAAGATTGCATTCATCGTCAAAATCGAGTATGCTGCATCTGATCCCCACAATCCACTGAAATAAGTTCGTTGTGGTGCTAATAAATTTTGTATGCTTCCTTCAAAGAATTCACCTTTTTATTTACTTTGCGATTGAAAACATTGCGTTATTTTTTTGATACAGTATAATTTACGATTCGTACCATTTGTCGGCTGGGTTGACGCAATTTTGTTCTTAATCGGCACCAAACACAACCGTCCTAATTCTTTTCTTACAGCTTGACAAAAGATAAGGATACTCATCAGAACATACTGGTACCTTATAATATGAAAAATGCTGCAAACAAAAATCTTTTTGAACTTTGACTGAACTGTACTCAAAAAAGGCACGGCAGAAATCTGAAAACCGTCGAACAAGCTTGCGTGTATCAAAATTTCGTTGTATACAATCAGCTTATTTCTTGAAAATATTCTTTGAAAAGTACTTGGAGACGTTGATAAAAAGAGCAATCGTTGCAGGCTCAGAAGCAGTAAATAACCGGCATTGAGAGTAGACATAAACAAAAATATATTTCTTGGTCCAAGTTGAAGATAATCTGTTCGAATAACGGTGAAAACTTCGTAAGTTGATAATCCAACGTTCAACACCGACAATTGCAACAATAAAATGTTGAATGAATACATGTTTGAAGAGTTTTTGAATGTTGTACTCATTATGGCAATCCCGACTGCTGTGGATAGCACGATCAACAATATTGTATAGCAAAGAGTGAAGGGGGATTTTTAACCTACAAGGTGGTAAAAAGCACCTGCCGTTACGTTTGACATGACATGTAATATGCTGCGTGCCTTCAAGGTGTGCGTGTGCTTCCATTGACAATTGCTCAATTGAAATTTGCAGTTTGAAACCTTGTTAAACCTAATTTGGCATTTACGTGTTTTATAAGTACGAATCAACGTTCCTGTTCTTTTTGCTACACCCCCTTTCTTTCTTACAACATGTAATCGAATTTCAATGTTAACATTAGAAAACTTTATCGGTTTTCATTGATGCAATATTTGTAAAAAAAATTTGATGTGTCGTAATTAATAAATTTGAATTGCGAAGAACGGTACATCTTTATTAAACAAAGAAAATATCAGAAAAAATACTACGGTTTCAAGTGCCGTGAAAGTTGCTTTCGCACCACTCTCTATCTCAAAAAGTGCTGCATAAACAGTCAGCATGCTTTGACAATTGCCGTGCGCGTGAGTGTGAACCGTCGCTGCGCGAGCAACGGTGGGTGGCTTGGGAACACCGCGCATCCCGCAGGTGTCAACTCATCAAATGTCATGCCCTGAACGAGCATATGCCGTCTGGAAAAACCAGAAGTGCAGAGGTGGAGTCTAGAGCCAGAGTGACCTTGTCTATTTCTGGATATAAATATAAGCCAATGATCTAGAAAACAATCATTAGCTTCTTTCTAGCTACCTACAGTTCAGTACGTTCCTTCGACTTCCTGCTACTTGCTCTGCACCATGGCACCCGTGACTCGCAAGCCCTCGACCGTATCCAGCCTTTCGTCCCAATCGACGGTTTCCTTCAAGACGCCATCATCTTCCTCGCCATCCTCGACGTCGTCTTCTGCGTCCGCTACGTTGGAAGCTCGCCTCGCCAACGCCAAGACCGTTTCCGAGAAACTGGACATCATCTTCGATCGCGAGATTCATGAGCTCGAGGTTCGCCTGGAGATGATCAAAGTCAAAGTCCAGCTCAACCACATTCCCCGCTGGCGGTCCAAGAAACTGCTCGACGAATTCGAGGCAGACCACAAGAAGCTGCTGACCAGAATGCAAGACTTTGTCAAGAACGGCGGCTGCGCTTGATTTTTGCTCATATTTATTATGTTTGACTTTATTTTGTGTGCAAAAATTACATAAATGCCTTTTGTGAAACTTGTGTACGATTTGGGGGTGAGAACTTTAATTAATTAATTAGTAATGGTGTGTTTGAGACTCAGAGTTTGGAGTTTCCGAGTTCAAAAGCTCGTCACAAAATTTACAAAAAAGGAAAGGTATTTGCATCGATTTAGAGCTATATTTTGCGTTTATGATTCCACATTTTGTTCAATCTCGGGGATAGAGTCGGAGTTTACTCATCAGTTTGCACAACACGCATCAACAGAATATTAAAAAACTCAGTGCGGACACCTTTAGTGAAAACAAGAAAGTTAACAGGGATATGCAAATACTGATTAACGTAAAGGAACCACAACCAAAAGTCAATAATTTGTAATTTTCTTAATTGATCGTAACTCATTGGAAGTCCAATTCCACGGAACACAGTCAGGTAAAACGATCTCATGTTCAAATAATTAGCTTTTTCGGCCATAATACAAAATAAACCCAGCATTAAGCCTTGACCGATCATTATTGCGTCATACTTTAACGAAGTGAATTTTACGTAGTTCGGCTCGACGGTCAGCGTTCGTTCAAAAATAAGCCGAGAGATTCTGTACTTCACGTCAAAGCGGAGGACCAAAAACAGCAAAAAGTAGCACAGTATGCAGGTCGCGTACACAAATTTTGTACCCAAATACCAAAACTAAAAATATGTAAAGGCTTATTAATTTAAAAAAAATATTTAACGTACTTCAGAAAGAACCATCCAAATAAATTTTACAGTTGATGGTACTTCGTCGTAGGGAGTGTCAGCATACAGTAAATTTAAAGGTTTAAAGCAGTGGTCTAGAGCATTTAATAATACAACAACGTTATAGAAAATTAACTTTCGACATGAAAATAGTGTGTAAAACGTATTTGAAGAAACAGAGAGAAAAAATAGTCTCTGTATGCTCAACAGAATCAAATAACTGAAGTGCAACACTCTCAAAAACAAAAGCATATTTCCGTGACCGAAATTACCATTTGTATATACCGCGTAAGATTCAGATATTAGCAATCCGAGATTGACTATCGATAATTGAAGCAACAGAATACCGAAAGCTTTGGCGTTATAGGATTCTCGGGTTGCTTTACGGAGCAAAAGTCGGATTACGGAAACTACAATCAAAAGAGAAAAAATTATTAAAAAAGCAATGTGAAGCATTGCTGCTACAAATTTTTTGTGTTCTAGCGAATCGTAAAGTTTTGGATTGATGTGTCGAAACGATATTTGAGAAACATTTATAGCTTCACCATTAAAAGCGATATCTGAATAATCATAATAATCGTCGTCGACTGGAGTTTCAGTCATGTTGGGTAGTAGAACAAAAGTTATAATGCCAGAAAAAGTAACTTGAAGTCTTTTATGGTAAACATGTATCGCAGGTGAAACTAATACCGCAGAATGCTGCCAAAGTACGGTTATATGGCAATGACACCACAAAAAACAGGTGAAAAAACTCAATCAGGGAAAACACTAATAAAAAATATATTGCATAAAACGTATGCAACAAAATTTGCAGACGTATTATTAGTAATTCAAAGGGTCAAATTATTGTACCGATTATTATGCTTATGAATCATTTTATTTTACTCACTCATTCTGCCAAATTCATTACTACCACAAATAACATGTGTTATCAAAGTTATTCCAAAGGATTATGACGATCGGATTCAGCATACTCAATCTTGATGATAAAAGCAATCTTTGAAGGGTACATTTTAATGGGTACTGCACGCAGATTGATAATGACACCTTTATTGTTTGTTACAACAGGAAGAGTGATATTCGTTCCCAAAAGTGTAGCTTTCGTTTTTTCCGTGACGTGTACATGGTTGAGTATCACCTCTTCTTTTTCAGGATAATTCAGATTCCAAGCATAGATAATGGTATTGTCTTCTGTTTGCTCATTGTATGGGCGAGCGGGGTCTAAAGTGGAGTCATTTCTCACTTTACTGGTGTAATAAATTTGTTTGTGTTTTTCAAACTGGTATATCCAAGGCTTGGATTTGTAGATAGCTTCTTCGTGAACACGGACAAAGTTTCCCAGATTCCGAAGACGTTCCTGGAAAATTGGAAGAATAATGCCGTCTTTATTAGGCCCAATGTTGAGAAGAATATTTCCGTTTAGGGCAATTGTTGACGCAACTGCACGAATGATATCTGCATCGGATAGATAGCTACTTTCAGGAGAATCTTCATTGTACCCCCAACTGGCTTCCGAGTTATCTATCGGGATACAGCTCTCCCATTTGTGAGCAATTAACTTCGAAGCCACATACTGGTCTGCAAAAGTAAAAAAACCTCCTCCATTTTTTCCCAATGAACCACTACCCCAGCGATCATTTACGATGACCGTATTCTTAACAGGGGAATCATTATAGAGCCAGGCGAGAAATTCTGTTGCCTTCCAATACGAACTTGATCTCTGCCATTCTCCATCGGACCAAATAATCTCTGGCTCATAGTTGTTGACAATTTCGTGTAGTTGCGGAAGCGAGACTTGCTGAACGTAGGCATCTCCCTTCCTAGTTGTGTTATCTTGAATGTAAAGCGGATGAAACCAAGCAAAATGGCTAAAGTACAGTCCAAAGTGAACGTCCGTCTTGTTAAACGCGTGCTTCAGCTCGCCGACGATGTCTCGTTTAGGGCCCAAGTCCACGGAGTTCCAACTGAAAGATGTCTTGCTCGGGTACATGGTGAACCCGTCATGGTGTTTCGACGTAAAGACAAAATACTTGGCTCCAGAAGACTTCACGATATCAGCAAAATTCGTTGCATTAAAATGCAACGCTGTAAACTCGGAAGCGATTTCAGCGTACGACTTTCCGGGAAAATTTTTTTCGGCGTATGCAATATAATCGTGATTTTGATCACCTTTCCAGTCCCACCAAAACCACGCATCTTTTCCGATGACGGAATACACTCCCCAATGACACATGATACCGATTTTGGAGTCGTCGTACCACTGAGGTAGGGGATGGGTGTTGATTGAAGTCCAAGTAGGCTACAAATAAAGCATCTCAGTAATGTCAAAACGTGAAGAGATGTACCTTATACGGCCCTGCTGCTAGGATGCTGCCAGCTATCAAGCAAAGCAGAAAGTATGAAGGCAACATTTTTTGGAAGAGTTGACTGAAGTTTCTGTCTTTATGCGGATTAAATAAGTATTATCACGTTAAGGCTGGAATGCGTGATCACGAGCAATAACGATGCATTAAAAAAACAATGGTGTATTATTACCAAAAAATATCATCGGGCTAAAAAATATGAATTGTAGCAATACTTTGTTCACTTTTTTTTGTTCTCTTCACTTTGCACTGTTAAATGTTTCCCTCTGCAACTGCTGGTTTGAAATTTCTCACTACGGAGGCATTTTGATTACGCAAGCAGATCGAGTGCAACAAAATAAATATGTATTTTTAAATAAGGAACAATTCCGCAAAGAAGAAGCAACACCAATTAATGGAACGTCGTGCTTGAATGGCAACCGAGTCCGTGCTCTTCGTGATGCCGTTTCCAGAACTGTATATCTTGTTGGCTCGGCTCATTCTTTCATGTGATTTTGAAATTGGTGGTTTATTTTGGTACAAGTAAACAAAATAAATATTATTACGTTGTCTGGTATTACCCCACTGGGCAGTCCTGTGTAAGTACATTAATGTTAAACCGAAAATACATTAACCCAATGGTATAAGGAAACAAAATTATCACCATGTTGCCATTATGCTTTGTGTGCGGGCTGTTAAGGGTAAAAAAAAAGCTGTTAAAGCCATTTTTGTTACTCTTCGGAGTTGATCATTAATTCACTCTTTTTATTTCTTTCGTTATTGCGCTATGGCGTTTTTTTACTTTGTGTTTTAATGTTTTTTTGTTGTGTGACATGATGACCATGGAGTGGCGAACAATTGTTTTTTTTGTTCATTTTTATCCTAAATGTTACGAACACAAACAAAAAATTTAGAAAAAATTCGTTTCGGAACAACCGCGAACGGTCGCTCCAGATGCTGACGCTTTGGGTTATTATCACCATCAATGTATTTGCCGGATCAATTATTGGCATACTGTTAAATATACTTTTGTTATATTGGGTGCACAAAGGCGGCATCAATGGATACAACGCTCTTCTGATTCAAACTCATTTAATTCACATTGTGTTTTGTATCCTAATTATACTTGAATCACCGGTATGTGATTTTTTTAACTTTCAACTTCATCATTTTAATTTTAAATTGTTTTAAGCATCGAATAACCATTGACAATGTAACATACATTGTCACGCGGAATACAGTCTTACCTGTGCCTGAAGTCATTCATAGGATTGTGTCACCTTTCTTTGGTTCCATACTGCACTTTGATAATCTATTTATTGTTAGTGGATTTGTTTTTCGATATCGTCGAATTTGCTATGGCCAGGAATTTACTCGTCGTTACGCGGTGGTACAGGGATTTATATGTTTTTCAGTGGCATGCATCGTTGCATTAACCTTATATTTTGCCTCATCTCCTACGCCAAATTCAATAAAATTAAAACTGATATCTGAATACCTTGGTTTTGATGATTTTATTATGATCGCCGAATGGTCACCGGTTAGTGAAAAAATTTGTACGCTGTTATTTTTTGTATGTATCTATTTGTAGAAAAACAGTGTGTCAGAAATTGCAATTTCATTAGTGGCAGCATTATATGTATGTGAGTATATCATAATTATTCACGCTTTTATCAAGTCCACAAAAATACACAAAGCTCGCAAAAACATGCTAACAGAACAAACGCTAAAGCTGCACCAGCAAATTAACCGAGCGCTAATTGTACAGGTGAGCCTCAATTAAAAAAAAGTTTACTTATTTTTCATCGTTTTTGCAGGCATTAGTTCCGCTGATGTTTGGTGTCTGTCCCATGATATTTAATTTAATTTTTCTGCTCTACGACACTGAAATCAGTCATATTGTTACAAGCTGCGCAGACGGTGCAATCATGTGGATACCTGCAATTAATGTTTTGGCCACATTTATAACCGTCAAATCATTTAGACATAAGCTATTAAATTTATTCAGAATTAAATAAGAATCTTTCAAAATGGCTTTAGAATAGAAACGGCATTGTGATCAAAGTACGTGTTGTAATGTTTATATTTTATTTTGCCAGTTTTCATAAAAAATTTTAAAAAATCTGTATTTTGAAATGCAAAAATGGCTATGCATACATTTACTTTATAATTTTAAAACTATTTTAATAAAACAAGCGACGGTCAATGAAAAAAAACAAGCATTGCTATTTTTATTTAATTCTGGAATGAAAGTTAACAAATAGCTAAATACATAGTCTGAATGCAACACCCTGAGCACAATCAGTGACCTAATTATTGATGCTGCAAATTTCGATATCAAACGATAATAAAGAAAACAAATATTGATGTTACTATAAAAAACATCCACTCATATCAGTCACACAGCGAACGTATGCGAACCCTGACTGATGTGAGCGATACTTTCAAAATTCTTTAAACTGCATAACGACCCGGGTTATTAGTTTTGACGATTGGGGGCTATTTTCTAAAACAAATTTCAAAAAATGGGAATTTTTCATGATCTGACGTTTCGAATTTAAAAATAAAATTATGGAAATTAGGGTCAGACTGATGTCAAGTAAGGAAGCTCATGATTTATAGCGTTATTCTTATACATTATTCGCATAAACTTCAATTTTTTTTTATTGTGTTGAAAGTATAATTAATGAATTAATTAATTTTTTTGTTTTGAAACTTCAGTTATTTGATTGAAGCATGTCTAGACGTGACAAATACTTCAGCATTGCAAACAGTATGATTGATTGATTAGCGCAGTTCACCTGAGAATATTCACTCTGATTATAGAAAACAGAATTTTCAGAAAAATTTCAGAGTGAATATTTTCAGGAATATTCACTCTCCGGAATTCTTAAAAATTCCGTGGGGAATTATTCCGTGATGGAGGGGAATCTCTGGATAATTCACAGCTCTTTTTATTTTCAAATTCCAATTGAATTCCAAAAATGTATAAAAATACTAAATTATATTTACAAAACGCATTTATAATTTCGAATGCCAATATATCAACGTATGTGACTAATCCTCAGTGCAACAAGTAATAAAAAATCCGAATTTATCGTATCGGATTGTCGATATTTTACCTATATTTGCGAAACTACATTTTTGAATATATTGCACAATATAATATATTGCAAATATTGCACAATTACAAAAGGCGTGTCCAATACATTGGAAATTGGCATCTGACTATAAATATCAGAACATTTCGCGACCATTGTCAATCGAGTAGGCAGATAAATCAAAATGCGTCCTTTGTCAATCGCTTACCATCAGTCAATGATATTGGAAGTTATGAACCATAAACCATTTAATATCAAGAATCTCCGAAATCTAGTTTTGTCTTCCCGTGAAATGTCCTGCTCGTTTTACCGTTTTATGCAGCCTTTTGATGTGGTATACAACAACGGCATTACTTCTTTGTCTGTAAGTTATTACGATATAAATCTTTCCGTTTTTCAATAACAGTTTTGATGTTTAGGCCCCTACGCGCCATTGGTACGGTAAGTTGTTTATCGATTTGGACTCCAACTACTGGCTTGTGTCATTTTTTTCAATTCTTCAGATTAAAAATGTACCAAATAAATCAAAACCAATGTTTCTAGAAAAAGTACATCGCTCTAAAGGTAACTTTATACAAAAAGTGAAGCATTGTTTAAATTATACACGTAACTGTGGTTTATAGGTTTTGGAAAACTGAACATTCTAACGCAGGATACGGAGTTCAACGTCGCTTTACATGATTAGACCAATCTTCCATTTTTTTGTAATTTTTATAATTCTATTTGTTTTTTGTATTTTTTAAAAATTGTTTAGTACTTTTAAATGGCAAACTTATCGCTGACTTTTGTCAAATACGGTAATACATAAATACGTATGTTTGTGATACGGGACACTGGCATATCACTGTGGGACACCCAGTTCCAGGCTTACTTTGTACAATCTGTTCCGTCATCTCTAAAAAATTCACCTTATTATTGAATTTATCATTTATTCAATCAAGTGCAAAAACACAAAAAAAAATAGCTGCTTATAAATACAATTGATTCAGTCGACAGGCGTAACATAGCATAAAGTCAAAGAACTCCTTTCGAACATTTTGAGAAAAAAGAAACATACTCATCGGTACGTACGAGTACTGATTGAATTGCAAAAACCTGAAAAATTCAAAATTTTATACTTTGTACATTCTGAATCAAAGCAGTTTTGCATACCCTGCCCAAAAATCGAGAGCTTCGATTCTTTTCATTACTTCGTAGTCCTAAGGTGGGTCTTGAGACATAAACAAGTCGGTAGATTCGGATAGCAACGCATTTTGCAGATTTTCAATGTAAAAAAAAATCCCATGAGTACGCCTTGGCCAATGATAAGCAGATCGTACTTCACAGATGTGGATTTGACGTAGTTTGGTTCAACGGTGAGCGTTCGTTGAAAAATAATCCGACGAATTCTGTATTTCAAATCAAAGCGAAGAACCAAAAATAACAAAACGTAGCAAAGTATGCAGAGTGGGTATGCAAAAAACGATCCATAATCCCACAACTAAATTGCAAAAACAGTAAGTTCTTGAAATGTAGAAAAAACAAAACGAACACGACTATAAAATAAGGAAAAATCTAGGAATCTAGGATGTTGTTCTCTGTAATTTTTGCCAAAAACAAAAACAAAGAAGTCATGTAAATTGCCAAATATATATGCGATAGCAATAAAAATCAACAATAAATTGTAAAAAATCACTTTTCCACGTGTAAACAACCTGTAAAACACGCTTGGAGTAACCGAAAGAAATAATAGTCGTTGAACGCTGATAATGAATAAGTATCCAAAAAGTAAGATTTTTATCACTTGCAATATCTAAATGATGTATGCAGCGTTCAATATTCCGTACACATGTAAATATACACCAAACATGTCAAACAGAAGCGATGTCAAGTTAAATACAGATAATTGTAACATCAGAATGCCAAAGCATGACGCGTTGTAAGATTTTCGAGTTTCTGAACGGACTAATAATCGGATTATAGAAGCACCAATAAATACGCAAAAAATAATTATTAATACTACGTATAAAAAATGGCTGAAACTTCGTTTTTTTTCAACCAAATCGTAGAGTTTCGGAACGTAGTTTCGGGGTGACTTGTATTTTGCAACATTACTGTTGGTAGATTGTGGGGACATGTTTGCCATGCCAATTTGCAGAAGCTGGCAAATGCAGGCTGCCAAAAATTAATTCTATTTACAGTATCATTGCAACTATGGAAATATGAAGGTTGGCATTTTAGCGTTAAGTACCGGGGGGGGGTAGGTTGCTAAAAAAAAGGTTACTGAACACCTGTTAAATTCACATTAAGGTTATTGAACGCTAAGCATTAGGAAACAAGCAAATCACATATAATAAAAAAAACTGTGAAAAAAATTGGAAAACGTCACACCACCATGTATTTAGTATACTATTTATTTACCTACTGTACAGACGAAATGGCATTAGCACATTGCTTTATGGTTATTACTTTCTTTGCTCGAATGCATACAAGTTGAAAAAAATCTTTACGAATAGCTTTACAGAAGATGAGCATGTTGATTGGAATGTGCATATATCGAACGACGTATATAATCCTAAAACAATAAAATATTTTTTAGCCTGGATTTTAATTTTTTTATGTCTAGTGATTTAAAAAAAATCTATTTTTAAAATTGAAATCCTGATGCAAACATACGCATTTAAGAACAGTAATTGGTTTAATTCCGTAACAAATTCATCTCGAACACAACGTTCAAAGTGTAGCATTACAAAATCTATATGACGATGTGTAATTTTTGATTGAAAATGTTCTATGACGTAAAACACAATAACATACGCACACTGACCAAGGATGAATTTTTCATGTTTTTTGTTTACGTGTGGAACGTAATATGGATCGACTTTTAGCGTGCAGTGAGTAATTAGACGACGTATTCGGTATTTTAAGTCAAATCGAAGGTTGAGGAACATTAGGATGTAGCACACAAAGCAAGCTGGATATGCAAATGTTTTAAATGATCCGTAATTCTAAAAAAATTGGCCTGCATTGCAATCTGTTGCATGGCAGAGAAACCTACGGAGCTATCTTGGTGTCGCAACATTTGTACAAGGATATACATATGATGTTGTTTATTTATTTTGGTAATGTTTTTATGTAACATTCTAAATTTGTAAATAACATAAAACAAATTTAGAGGAAATAATACCACATTAAAGAAAAATAACTTCCATTTTGAAAATATTTTTTGAAATATTTTTGGAGACGTCGAAAGAAAAATCAATCTTTGAAGGCCAAAAAGTAAAAGACTTTCAAGATTTAGTAAGTTTAGTGCGTCGAAAATATCCGTAGCAATGTCAGGAGTTCGAAGCTGCCAATCGTCTTGCCTAACATAATCAAATATTTCAAACAGCAGCAATAAAACGTTCAAAGTTGAGAGTTGCAGCAGAAGAATGTGCAGCATCGAGGTGTACGTGTTTTGCTTTTTATGTCTGAAGTTGACCCGAATAATAGATAGACATACTAGCGATGAAAACACCGTTAATACCACTTTATAAAATAAAGTAAAAATCTTTTTTTTTAATTTAATTGCATCGTAGAGTCCCGGAGCAAAACGTCGAAGCGGTTCGTGAACACCATCTCTAGTGAGATTGATAGGAAAAGGATTACCTGGCACACAGTCCGCAGTTTGGATGTCCATTACTTATGAAATAAATTTACTTCCTACCTCAGTAAATACAAAGTAAATATTAAATCTATCAAAAACAGACCATCAAAAAAGCATGAGTAATGTCTGACAAGCAGGTGCATATTGCTTACAGAAAGTCGGCGATTTGTATTCAATCATATCTGTTTTTAATTATGCAAAAAAAAAGAGTTGACAATTTATTCAAACCTTAAAAAACAAGTATACTATAGTTCGTTTAAAGCTGAATCTTTTACACAATCGCTAATGTAAGGTTAAGATGTTTATCATAAACAACAGACTGCGTAAATACACATTTTCTACAATTCTTTTTTTGCTTGGATGCACAACATTTGAAAGAAATCTTTGCGGATGGCTTTGCAGAATACAAGCATATTGATTGGAATATGCATATATCGAATGACGTATATAATTCTAAATGCATAACTTTTTACGGATTCACAACTTCGTTATTAATAAGCCTTACGCGTTTAAGAAGAGTACACGTTCTAATTCCGGAATATCATCATCTGTAAACATCTTTCTGAAGTGATTCAGTGCCAGTGTCAATCGACGGGTTGTAATATCTGTTTGAAAATGTTCGATAGCGTAAAAAACCATAATATACACGCATTGGCCAAGGATAAATTTATCGTGACTTTTGTTTACGCGTGGAACGCAATTTTGATCGACTTTGAACGTACGATCAACAATTAGACGCCGCATTCGATATTTCAAGTCAAATCGAAGGTTGAGAAACATTAGGATATAGCACACAAAACAGATTGGATATGCAAATGTTGTAAAGGATCCGTGATCCTACATGCGAATTACACTATGAAAGTTATTAAAAAAATAAACTCACAACACTATCAAAGTTTCGCACTTGTTGGTACAAAATATAATCCGGATCTTCAGGTAGAATCCTTTTATATTTTAGTCTAAATTTGTAAATAACATAAAACAAATTTAGAGGAAATAATACCACATTAAAGAAAAATAACTTCCATTTTGAAAATATTTTTTGAAATATTTTTGGAGACGTCGAAAGAAAAATCAATCTTTGAAGGCCAAAAAGTAAAAGACTTTCAAGATTTAGTAAGTTTAGTGCATCGAAAATATCCGTAGCAATGTCAGGAGTTCGAAGCTGCCAATCGTCTTGCCTAACATAATCAAATATTTCAAACAGCAGCAATAAAACGTTCAAAGTTGAGAGTTGCAGCAGAAGAATGTGCAGCATCGAGGTGTACGTGTTTTGCTTTTTATGTCTGAAGTTAACCCGAATAATAGATAGACATACTAGCGATGAAAACACGGTTAATACCACTTTATAAAATAAAGTAAAAATTTTCTTTTTAATTTTCATTGCATCGTAGAGCTCCGGAGCAAAATTTTGTCCCGGAATGTGAACAAATCTGGAAATATTGAAAGCCGAATTAGTAGTCGTTTTGTTTGACATGGTTTATGTATGCAGCACACTTTTTTGCATTCGTTAGAAGATTGGCAAAATGCACCAAAAAGAAATACTATTGTAAACAGGGGTATACTGTGTTTCTGCTGAACAACAGGTGCACTTTTTTATCTGTACTTTAATTAAAAATCATATTACAGTATTTTTCAGATTAAAGGACGATGTCTTGGGCTCTGACGCTGAGCAGGTGTTTTTTCTTTAAGTCTTAAATTCCAGGTGAATGTTTATTCGATTAAGTGCGGTAGTCCTTGGTCTGTCATGCCAAACGGAAAAATGTATAATCGTTTTAAGACAAGATTAAACAAATTTGCATATTTAAAACAACAAAATGTTTATATGGATACATCATCCCTTTGCGACTGATATATGAAATAAATGACAAACTTGTTACTCACGATATTTTTTAAATATCAAATGCTTGTACACAGCAATCAGATGTTCTCTTGAAACATATCCAGATTTTTGGCATTGCTATACATTAAATATGTTTTTTGCATTTGCATAACCAATAGGAAAATAGAAATTTCGCATGTGATCTAATGCAAAATATCAAGATTTTACGCGTTGCGAAAGAAAAGTATCGCAAAATAATACTTGTGCCGATGTTCTGCGCTGTGAGAAGGAATCATGAATAGTCCTTTCGCACGCCTTCAAGGTCTTGATTACTTCCATGAACACCTCAGCGATAGTGACTGTGCACAACTGCTCGTCGAAAATGGTGACTTTTTGCTACGCCTCCGAGAAATAGACGGCAGAACGACGTTGACGCTCTCGATCATGTATGACAAAACTTTGAACGACGAGGTAAATATTGATAACAGAAAAAATTATCATTGTTGATAAATACACAATTTTTTAGGAGAAGATTAAACACATCGACATTAAGAAAACAAGGAAACAGAAGTATCGTATTGACAGCTCCGGTTCGTCCACAAGCATCAAAAGCTTGATCAAACACTTTGTAAGGAAAAAGCTACCAATTCAAGGTGTTGTTCCTGCGACATATAATCCCCTAATTCTGGTTAGGCCTATTACGCGGCCCACTTCAAACCCAGTAAATGGTTTAACAGAAAGCGAAGGTAAGCTAAAATAAGTAAATATAATGTAGTTCTGCTAAATACAATTCAAAAAAATAATAGTATGACGATTGAAAATCGTGTTTAAACTAATTTACTATTTATTAAATTTATTTACCAGCTCGGACATATGTACATATTGATGGATTGCTCAACGTAGGCGTCGATGCCTCGGTTTCCAATTTACTATACAAAACGTTATTGTAATCTGTTTTCAGGCTCACGACTAGACCAAGAAGATCAAAATCAACAAGAGCGGTCTCCGACACACCTTTGACCACACTCACAAATCCAATTGTTCATATCGACCCCCGGTATTAAAATTGCAAGTTTTGACTGATTGTAAAAATGCTTTATACTGATTATTATGATATAAATGCATTGAAGGTAGCAAAAATACCTCAGGTGAGAAATTGTAGATTACAACTTGAGCAAAACAATGAGGATTTTAAAATTTCTTTACAAAACGGGATCATGGTCCTTGTCTGGCATCATACCAAAATTAAATATGACATTAATAGTTTTTGGGACATTACGGAGCGTATTTACGATTCGATCGTATTCATCACGAACATCACGGAGAAAAATGTTCAGGAGTTTCTTCGAATACCAAATTTAATGTAACATCAAAACCCCCGGCCGGGCATATTTGCACTTCACTTGCAAAGCGCCGTTCGAAAGCGTTTGCTGTTGGTAACACACACCAGAGATGGCAGATCAGATCATTTGCTCATGATCTGATCTAGATTATCTGCGATCTGATCTGATATAACAGTGATCTGATCTGGATTATCTGCAATCTGATCTGATATACCAGTGATCTGATCTAGATTATCTGCAATCTGATCTGATCTGATCTGACTCGACCCAGCTCAAAATCTCGGAATTTAGGGTTCAAGTTCCCGAGAACACTGGTTTCGACGCGAAAAGTTAAATATAAATTTTTTTTTTGAGAATTATCGTATTCTTCAAAAAACAAGCAATGCGGACGTGTTTGAAGTTGTAAAATTTTAAATTTCTAGTGATCTGATCTGAATTATTTGTGATCTGATCTGGATTATCTGTGATCTGATCTGAATTCCACGTGATCTGATCTAGATTATCTGTGATCTGATCTGAATTATCTGTGATCTGATCTGGATTATCTGTGATCTGGCCTGATCTGATCTGATCTATGAGCTGATCTGATCCGAAACGTGATCTGATCTGCCATCTCTGACACACACCGTACGTGTGTCCGTATAAATAAATGTCTTTCCTTTACCATTTGCGGATATAAATATTCGTTGTTCTCGATGTCACAATATTAGGTATTTATTGTGTTTAGCAGATATTGATAATTACCAGAGGCAAGAATTGAACGGTATAGTTAATCGTGAGCACAATGATAAAAAATACTATTCAACATTAGGCATTTTATGTTGTTTCCCGTAGATGTCTTATAGGTCAAATTAAACGGAAATTAAGGCACCTACGTGTTAAACTGACAACAAAACAAAATATAATTATGTAATATAATTAGAAAATTTTTTAAGGTACTGGTGAACCAGTTTGTACATAAAAACAGTCCCTTTTGTTCAAATTTATGTATCAACTACCGAAAATTTGACTTCGCAAGACGCGATGTTAAAAAAAATTTCGGTTTGAGTTCGGGTCTAGGTTCCCCCCCTCGTTCCCCGCGTGGAGCGTCTGGATTCAATTTGGTCGTCATTTCTTTCTCCAATCGTAGCTTTGGTCAGGTTTTTGGTTTGCTGATTTTTGGCTTGTTGCAAGTCCGCCTAGCGTAGGAAAGGCTTTCTGACAAGAAATTTGTTCTTCAAATTGAAATGAAAATTTTACATTTTCTGTTACTTGAGTTTGACAGCCTGTGTTTGTCGACGTCCAGTCGCCAGAAGTATCCTTGAAGTTTTCTGGAGAAAACTCAAAATCAATTGGATCTTGAAAACGAAACGCATTTTCAATAATTTTAAAATTAATTTTGACATCCATATGTTTTGGAAAAGTTTTAAGGACATCAATTAGATTGATGAATTCTTTTTTCACTGTATCACAAATATCAGCAGCCGTTGGTTCCTTTTCATTTGGAAAACCGTATAAATATCTGTAGTTGATAACGATGTTTTTGACTCTTGATGAATAGGTGGTTAAACAGGTGAATAACTCTTTTACGTCTTTAGAAGAACGATCTTTGATAAAATTTAGGCAAATATGCTGTGTATTTTGGAATATGGCTTTGGATAAGTGGAGTATGTGAATAAAAGCACTTGTTACATCACAACGAGTACCAGGATTTTGATCGTCAATTACGTATTCATCGTCAACAACCATTTCTAATGTTTTAAGTCCATCATTACTCTGAAAAAAAAGTTACAGATAACAGATTTTTTTGTTTCGCGAAATAAGCTTACGGATAACTCATTTTTCGACCGAAAAGTTGCATCTCGTAATAAAAGTTTTTCAATTACAGGGAATTGTGTTTGAATGCTGCTAAGATACGAAACATTGCTGACGAGTAACTGAGTTTTCGATATTAAATGTTTAACAACTGGTAGCGAAAGTTCTTTTTCTTTTTTGAGCTTTGACACGTCAAGTTTTAAAAGATCTAAAAGCTGTATTATTGAAGATAAAACTTTGAAAGATTAACAAACTATTGTTGTTAATAACTTTTTCTAAAAAAAGCATGTCTTCGTTTTCATTAATCCGGTTAATTTCAAGTTTTTGGACAAACGGCGCAATCCAGTATGCCGCATCACGCTTTTTATCAGTGGGTTTCAAAGTGATCTTACTGCTTGGTGAACCCTAAAGACTAAACATGTCACTGAATGACGGAAAACAAGGAAACTTACTTCCAAACGCCCCATATCGCCTTCGTATATAAAATATGAGTGCTTCATAAAATTGCCAAATGAGAGTGACATTTCCGGAGAAGCCAAAGCTAGGTTTCGAAGCTTAATAGTGTCAAAATTGTTTGCAATCACATTGGAAAATAAATTATGATGATATGCCGAAGACAATGGACGCATTTTAGTTCTGAAATAAAATAAATTAAAACAAGGTTTTCAGAAAAACTCGAAACGCGGCAAAGAATACAAAGAATATGTACATGAATTTTTTTCTATCGCAAACAAACCGGTTTCATGTTTTTAAATAATCTAATTATTTTACAAACTATCTCGATGCGGTTAGCTAAACTATCATATACACCGCACCTTGTGTAAAACATGCTTTTTACGACCAAATCGATATTTATTGGAAATAAAGTATTGATGCTCGCGTGCGGTCAGGTCGAAGGTTAACTGACATAAAAGTGGTGTACTTTTTTTATTTTTAAACATTTATTATATAAAAAGTAAATTATGTAAAACATAAACGTATTTAAGAATTTCAAGTGGGTTAATGTTTTTTAATCTAACTTCTCCGATATCATCAAAATATCGAAATTTGCTTCAAATAAAACTTCAAATATTTGTTTTGAGAAATAAAGCTGTTTATTTATTCAAAAATCGACATTTGAATGTTGTAAAATTCAAAAGTTATTTTAGAATAAAATAAGAATTAATATCTGAGATATTTAGAACAGTCATCGCATTCATAACTGATTGCATAACGAGTGTTTTGCATTAGAAAAAAAAGTGTAAATCAATTTTCAACATGAAGAACACAATGGTTTTTAAAATTTATATAAAACTGACGGAGCTACAATCGTCCAGGAATGATTCTGGAGAACTCGTTTAGACGGATCCCCATTATCCGATCGTTTTTTTATAACTATGAAGACGTGGGGGGTAAAATAGAGCAACAACAGTTTTTTATTGTAAAAATTGAAAAAAGAATAATATGGCTTTCAATTGATAAAAATTACTTACGGTTTATCATACAAAAAAGTAAGTTTTGCCAACTTTTATTTTCATTCACTGAAATGCAAAAACTGATTAGTATAATGTCGCGACCTTCAGAAACATTTTGACGTAAAAAAAATTGAACTGTAGGGATCTTCGAATCAAAACGTTTTAGTAATAAAAAAACTGAGCATCACAAATTCTGAAATGTTGTCAAAACTAAATTCGTGTATAGTCTTGAAGGCATTTATTCGTATTGGCAAAAAAACCAGAGTAACAAAAATTAAAAGCAGCCGGAAGATTACAAAGGCTTGCAGGATGGGTTACGTGGCTTCAAAAAAATGCAAAGCACTAAAATACTGCGCGACAAAAGGGTTTCTCTTAGAGATCGAGAATTACGGGGAAAATGGGTAAATGAAAACCAAAGACTTATTCGCGTGTCTTCTGGCCATCCTTGGAGCTCGTTAGGGGCTTCTTTAGTCTCGAAAAGAATTTCCGGAGTCCTTTGAACGATTTGTCGCCGTTTGAGACGTCAAAGATGTAATCGGTTGACGACGTCGACACTCGCGATGATGCATTGGATTCTAGAAAAAAAATGGAAGTTGAACAAAAAACTGAAGGTCTCAAAACTTACCACTTGTGGCGTTAGACAAACCCAGAGGACAGTTGTATCTCTTCGCAGCTTCGGCAACAGTTCGTCCGCTCTTGAGTCGATAGTTGGGATCAGCGCCAAAGTCCAGGAGCACGGAGACCATGTCCTTGTTGCGGAGGACGGCCATGAACGCCAGGAGATTGAGATTGAAAAACGTGTCTGCCGGCTTGTCAATATCGATCGGGGGCATGATGGTTGGGAGGAGAGAGATCGACGTCTTCAGGGCTTCTTGCGCTTCGTTGGGCAGACCTGTGAGTTCGCGGATCGCGGTTAGTCTAAAAATGGTGATAAATTGCACAAAACGAACAACTTTACAAAAAATGAGATAAGTTTTAAAATATTTTTTTACAAAAAACTGAATAGACGCAGTTTTTTTTAATAACGATTGCAAAAAATTAAAATTGAAAAAAACTGTGGTTTGTAAAAATGCGTGTACAAACCTCGGAGCAAGGAAGTAAAAAAGAATATCGACGTGTCCGTTCATGGCAGCCATCATCAGAGGCGAGGGAACAATGCAGGCGTCATTCTTGTCGTTCTCCGGAGGCAGGGAACAGAGCTTGTAGTGCACGAGGTACTTGACGACCTCGAACTGCCCATGCGCGCAGGCCATGCCAATGGGAGTCATGCCGAGGTCCGAAGGCGTCATGTAAGCCCCGGCGTTGATGAGCGCGTTCAAGACAGCTACGTGGCCACCTGCGCAGGCTGCGAGGACCGGAGTGATGCCGAGCTGGTTTGAGTCGTTTACGTTGGCGCCTGCTTCGATGAATACTTTTACCTAAAAATTTTTCGTTTCAAATTAAAAAAAACTGGTCTGCCCTTTTGATTAACATTAAAAAAAAGTATGTTTTTGAAAAAATTAAAAATACCAACCATTTTCTCAAAACCAAGTTTTGACGCGATGATGAGCGAATTCATAAAATCGCCATCATTGGCGTCAGGATGCATCTTCCCGGACGACAGAATTTCTCGAACTTCTTCAACCCGATTCTCTCGAACAAGCTTGAAGAGTGTCTGTACCTTTGCGTCGTATCTCCGCGGCTTTGGACGTTGTGTGGATTCCATGAGCAGTAACAGTGGTCAGAGCAGTCGATAACCGACGAGTTATTGAGCGAATGAACACAAAATGCTGGCCACAAAAAAAGTGGCATCGAACCGCCCTGCCCACCTGTGTATGCGGTTTGGGGTCAATAAAGCTGCCTTTTTCCCACCTCGTCAGTCGATCAGCCACTTGGTGGCCGCGCATGCCCAAAGAGAGCAGGGAACGGATGAATGGGCGCCTAAGACTTTGTGACGCATTGTCGGAATTCTTCGGCGGGGAGGAGATGAGTGTGATCTGGCGTTGAACAAAAGATCTCGGCGATGGGAACTGACAATGGAAACGCTTCAGTTCTGTGTCAATTTGTTTTAGTTTTCAAAAAAGCATTTATTGTTACCAAGTTGTGCGAGTCACAAGTTTCCAATAACTGCAAGATCAATCAAAGTCAATGGTCAATCGTCTTGCCCATACTAATTACTAATTAGGTATCATCGCAGTTACGATTTATTAAAAAAAAACGACATACAGTACATAGTACCAAAAACTATTTTTAAATTAAAAGTAGTAAATAAAATCATAGTAAATATGTATAATGCCAAAATAGCATAAAAACCTTTTTGGCTACAAACATGTACAATATTTTTGGATTTTATAAGCGGGCAATGAGACATCCAATACTTCCCGTAAATATTCTTGCTTCAAGTTCAAAATAGAATAACACGCATAATGTGAGATTTTTTAAGATTTTGTGAATAACTGATGCTAGCTGGTTGAACCAAATGTTTTAGAATTCACAAAAACTGTTCCGAAATCAATCAAAACTGAATTCAGATAACTGTTTCTGGCCCAGTCCGAAATTATCCATTCTGTTTCTTTTCAAATTTTTGTAAAAAATGGCAGCCAATCGTTATATAAATTACATAAATTACTGGTTTTTACGCAAAATACCATGTTTTTTTATCTGTAGAGAATAAATTTTGCTAAAAATAACTAAAGTACTGTTGATTTTTCATATTTTTTAAATTATTGATTAAATACCGGGTTTTTCCCTCGCCTACTGAAAAGTCACAGGCTCGCCCAAGCCTGGCCATTGCCTGGGCGAGCCCTGGCTGGGCCGGGCTTCGGCAGGCCATTTTCATGCCTGATTCAGAACTGCATAGCTTGACAATGAAAAAGTTGTTACCTTGCTGACAAGATTTTACTGAATCATGGGGTGATAAAAGTTGAAAATAACTGATGTCCTTTCTTCCGCATAATTAATTTTTTTTTTTAATTTGAAAAAATAGAGACGCCTGTGGCACAAAACGTCAAGTTTCCTTCAAGAAGCGGGAGCGAAGCGAGGGCGAAAATTTTAGGAGTTCAAAGAGCGTGAACCCAGCAAGCACAAAAAGTTGAATTGCTCAGAGAGCGCGCGCGAGCAGAGCGAGCGCTGAAAATTGGTGATTTGAACAACTTTGGATATTTCACCTGCAAATCTAATTGAATTTGAACAACAGTGACACCTGTTTGTATACCACTAATCTGATGTGTTCCTTGTTCATTTTCTCGTTGCGATTTATTTCGTTTCAAAAAAAGTACAATGCATATTTACGAAAAAACTAGTGTTGTGCAACGGTATTCTTAAAACTTTTTTGGTTGCTCACAGTCTTAATACGAACCACATTTTTGGGTTTTACAAAAGGACAGTGATACATCCAGTACTCCCGGTAGGGGCCTATCATGATAAGCGTTGTTCCACAATGGACACTTGCGTTGTAGTATATCAGACAGTGCAACATGTTGATAAATATTCTTGCTTCAATTAGAAAATAAAAAATGGCGCACAATGTAAGCATCGGAAAGAGAGCAAATGTGAAGAGTATAATACTCTGGATCACGTTGTAGGCAAGAAGTATTTGAAAGTTTTGTGTAGAGCTTTTTTTGCTTCCCTGTTTTTTGAGCTCTTGCAGACGATTGATGCAAAAGCGGCAGATTAAAATGATAACACAATACATGATTAGAACAAGTGTCACGGAAACAACCGTAACTTTGGCAAAATTAGTTCGATCTACAATAATTAGTGATGATTCATTGCTGTATGCTTCGTATTTTGGATAGGCAAAAAGACCGTGCTCGATATCAAGAATCGTGACAGTATAGTACATAAGCTCACATGCTCCAATAGAGCATAAGAGAATGAACACTGTGAATAATATAAAGAAAATGTAAAAATGTTTTGAATGAACAAATTTTGCAAATTTTCCGTTGACGATCTGAAAATTCGAACTGTAAATGTTGGCAATTGTTAAATACTTTTTAAATATTTTACCAATGAATAACGGTATATAAAGCATACAAATGAACCAATAATTGCATTCAACAACGACATATAACCACCTTGAAATACAAGAAACGTGATATACCATGAACCGTTTCGAAAACATCCCAGTAATATTCCACCGGATAAAGGAGGCAAATAATATGGTCTTGTGATGGCATAATGCATGTGTAAGACAAAATACCAAAAATCCTGGTACATAACTAACCACTTATAGCCATCTATTTTGTGTTTAGTTTTCACAAAACAAATAATGTAAACGGTATAGAAAATAAATGTGATGCTTGTCGAAACAATGTCTGTTAACCAGATGAAGGATTCAAGAGATTTGTCATCAGCCAACATTTTGTTGTTCTTAGTAGCCGTTGTAAAACCAAACGACTAAACTGTGACAGTTTAGTCGCTGTGGCAGCAAAATTTACCATTCTTTTTGTATGCGAAGAAGTATTCACCTGCTACATACAATGAAAAATTTAGGTTTTTTTCAGAATGTGAGCAACGTTGATTAACGTTTTCAGTTTTGTTTTATATAAAACATTAAAAAAAATTTTTATTATGCATAATGAATGATAAAAGTGCAGCGCGATCTCTACCTTTGAGCACTAAACCTATTGTTTCCAGTGCTCAATATATTAAATTTTGTGCAAAAATTGTCTGGATTTTCATCTGAACTGAAAAAACTTTTTAAAATTTGAAATTTTAAAAAATATGCGAAAACTTTTTGAAGTAACTTGAAGTAGCTCGAAGAAAGATCAGAGCAACTGTCGCCCCCCCCCCCGGGGAAATGGAGCAATTTTGATAAATAAATAAATAAAAACTGCATTGAATCGCATTTTATTGATTTCCCCCCACCATTTTCATTTGAAAAAAAATTCACTGCATTTTAAAGTATTGGATTTTTTTCAAATCAACCAAGTGTGTTTCTAATCTTGACATGTCAACTTTTCAACTTTCGCGTTCTCAGACGCCAATTTATGTTGCGCAGGAGCAACGGAAGTTAACAAAAGACTCAATAACTGAACTTGGGCCTCTACATACACGCTCAGTCAGTCAGAAACAACGATTGAATCGGCGACGCATTTCAAAGGCAAAATGGAGTGTCAAATCATGTCGAATCAAAAACCTGTTTTTACCTTTCTTTTTGATGGTAAAGATTTCCTCCTGTCTGCCTCAACTCCTTTTTTGTTCAAATTTCAACTGCGCCTAAGTAAGTACCTTGATGCGTATTGGTACGTGTTGGACTCAAAAGGTCGGCGACGTGACACGTGAATAGGCAGACACGACAGAAGTGACTAAAAAAAGGAAGGGGAGATCAGAGGCCATTTCATTTTGTTGTTTCCCCCTTGTTTTACATCAGTTGTTACCTGGTCGATTGTTCTTGTACGTGGTGCGTTTCATTAACGAAATGGGCTGCACTCTGAGGCCTTCGGTTTTGCTCTGTTTTATGTAGATCAATGTTACAATGTCATAACTGTCTGTTTCAACCCGGTTGTGATTTTTTAATGGATTTTTTTTATGCATAATCGTTGGTTGATTGCACAAAATATTGCCACTGATCACTTTCATTTGCAAAATTTATTAATTATAATATTACATATATATATCGGTTGCAGACACATATATATCGGTAAACTGTAAATCACGAGTTATGCTCTTAAAAAAATATTCTGCATATTTGATGTAATATTTGTATTATATTTTGATGTATTCCTAATCAGTATGAAAAAAAACAAAAACACTGTACTTTCTGCTTTTTGTATAATACTTATTTCAATACATTAAAAAAATAACTGATCCTTTCCACGTTAATCCGAAAAAAATAATAACGTTCCTTTTTTGGTAAAAAATTTTAATTAAAATTATTTAAACAAACAAACAAAATTGGAAAAAATGAGGTTTTAGCTGTGTAAAAAATATACAGTGGTCTAAAAATAATATATCAAATAAAAAAAATACAAAAAAAATATTTATAAAAAATACACGCAACAAAATAAATACATATGTAGATATCAGTTCATAGTAAGTTGTCCGCTTTTTCCCCTGAGGCTCTGCAAAAATGTACTATAATATTTGCACACATTTTTGATTACTCCTTGGAGTCTGCTTATAAAGTAATAAAAAACATTTGGACGAAAAATATAACTGCTGTTTGTTATACCATGATTAACTGGAAAAAGGTAAATAAATTTTTTAATCTTTTTTAATTTATACATGCGAAAAAAAGACTTTTTTAAATCTAAAATTTAGTGAAAAAACGGAATTTAGTGAATGTTCGGAAGTTCAACAACACATGTTTTACACCCATGACATTCCTACCTCATTAAAACTATACCCAGGTGAAAAGAGGGTGGCAAGTTGGGCTGTCGTCTACCAACGCTTGATGGGATGCCCTTTCCCTCATCAGGCCTCCTCCCCTCCCTTGCCCTACCAAGCAGAAAAAAAGGTGGCTTACACTTTGCTTTCTCGTTGACCGGTCAATCGATTGAATCATTCATTCCTCTTTTTTGCAATTGCTTCTTGACGCCTCCCTCCCCTCCTCGTCTGCAGCTCGTACTATGTTATGCCACTCATACATTCCCCAGTTTCCCTCCGTCACCCGACCAGTCACAGGCAAAGCAGCGGCCCGCGTGTCTTTGTACTATGCACTATGTATGTATCCACCAAAACATCCCCTCCCCCAATAAAAAAAAAAACGAAGGAGTAACCAACCCGAGGGGCAATCCGGCAGCACCCGTGCTGGGCCGGTGAGGCTAACGACCGACGATGATGATTATGATGATGGCTGTAAGCCGGGTTGAGGGGGATTTGGCATAGTAGTTCTTTAGAACTTTAGGTTTTTTTCGGAGTGTTTTCTAACTGTCGGCTTGCTTTGTGTTTACCCTAAAGACTTATTTTGTTGTTTATTATCGTAAAGTTATTTTTTGTTTTCAACTGTCAGATATGCCATCCTCATTTCTCTATTTTTTTGCCAAACGGAGATTTTTTAACCGTTTCTGTAATTTCATATTAGGAAATTTTGCCTAAAAAAGGATAGTATAACTGACGTTGTCGACTTTCCATGTAACTTTCAATGTCAATGTAACTTTTGTGTTTTGAACACAATTCTGAAAAACATTCCAAAACCTTGTTCAAAAAATATTCTGAAAAAATGCGTAAGCATCGTAATAAATTAATTTTAAACACTGTCATCGGTTGCTTGAACAATTTTCAAAAATTTATTTATTTTGTGTAAACATGTTTCTGGCATCTGTGTACTCGCAGACAAATGTTTTACGATGCGTCAATTTTTTATTTGTTTTTTTTATTGTTCGGCGGACAGACTTAAATAATTTATTATTGACATTCAAAGTTTTTATTTATTTTGGAATGAAAATTTTATTTTTTTTACATTCGCAGTCGTTGAATAATTTTACATTAGAATTTTGTGAAATGAAAAATTTTTTGCAACACAAATGCCTACAAAATAGGAATATCAGTTTTGAGTTTATTTTTTTTTACTGGATTGTAATCATTCCTTCTGCGAGCTTTCGTAACTGATCCGTGATTGTTTGTCATACTTTTTATCAGTACGCTTATCTAAAAAACTGCTCATGTCTGTTTGTTCATGTTTGTAACTTTGATGATAAACATATTGGTCAAATTGGTCTGGCCAATTTTTATTGCATTTTGATCTGTCTGATCTTTCACTTGATAAATCAAGAGCCCAGTGAGCTCCGTAGGTGACGCACTATTGTATGTACGCCAGAATAGTCACTGGTATAAACCACGAAGATCATTTTCACGGCTTGTTGCTGCAAGCTGCGATCTGCGAGCCGAGGTGTGGCACTTTCTGTTGTCCTGCAATTTGTTTAACGAAAAAAAACTGGGTCGGGGGGTCTACGTAAAAAAATAAATTAAAAAATGAATTAAAAAAAAGTTTTTGTTAAGCATCAAATTAAATTCATTTTTTCAGTTTTTTTACCACTTTTTGTTAAAAAAAACTGGTTTTAAAGAGTACAAAATTTCAAAAAGTAAATTTTTTTCACTTTATTTATTAACTGTAAAAACCTAAATCATTATAACAAAAAAATAGATTTTTAAATTTATAGTAACAATCCATAAAAAACTGCATTAAGTCATTCTCAAGTGTTCATCTAATAATTACTAAACCACCAACATCTCATCAAACGACCCCTCGTCTACGGCCACACCCTCTTTCCTAGCCCAGGCCATTTGCAGGCAATTTTCCTTCCCTGTTCTCCAATTCTTGACTCTTGCACGTTTCGAAAACCCTTCCTAAGAATTTTTTCTCCTCCCATTAAAAAGTCATTTGCAGGGAAGCAAAAAAGGAAAACTCGTTGCGCAGAATTCACAAACAAGGGTCTGGTCTTGTAGCTGAATTCTGATGAGTCTCGGGCACCCCTTACTATTATGCTTTCCTCCTCTGACATGACTGATGCAGCGATGCGTTATCATACAACGGCATCGGTGGTGGTGGCCAGCAGCCAGCACGTCGTTTGTTGGCTGGTTGGCCAGTGGAGTTGTAATTAGGTCTTTTTATGCCCACGAAAAATAATAGAATTTTTTTTGTTCGCGTACACAAACAGAAAAAACACTCGGGGGCCTGGTCGATGGGTGACTGATGTATATTATGTACTATAAATGTGCACATGTTTGCTCTTCAGTATCATTCTCATAATACTTGGCAGTGTTTATTTATTAGAACATACATAGGTTTTTTTGTATTTTAGTTTTGGGTTTCAAAAATGTTTCATTGAAAACTGTTTGACATTGTGCTACATAAATTTAGAAAAAATAAAAAAAAATTAACCGGTTAGACCGGTATTTTTCGTATTTTGTATTTATTTTATTTTTATTATTTTATTTTATAGTTATTTTATTCTAATAATATAAACATTTTTTTATTGGTAAAATCACTGAAACGGTGGAAAAAACTTTATTGTATAAATTTTTTATTGGCAAAATTGAAACGGATTGTTAATTTACTTTGACTGAACTCACAGTATTTTAAATATTTATTTTATTACGCGTATTTTTCTACATTTTGCGCCGAGAGTTTTAAATAAATAAATATTCACTGTTCCTTGGTATTTACAATTACAGAAGTCGTCACCGTCAACCCACCCCTCTTTAAACAAACATGCCGAAGCAGGAATTTGAACTTCTTGACTACTTTGCCCCCGTCGTTGTGGCGATCATCTTTGCCATTGTTCTCTTCGTTCTCTCCTTCTTCATCATTAACTGGCTTTGTATTGCTCATCAAGACGATTTGACGGCTTTCGAAAAGGTATTGTTAAAATTTAAAAAAAATTTAAAATATTTATAACTGGTTTCGAATTTGGTCAACGGTTTTTTTTAAATTATAATTGATAATTTTTTTCAGTGGGGTCACAAGTACAACATCCGCCTCGGCCCGCACACGGTGAACGAAATCAGTCGCGGTGGCTTCCTGTCGACGTATGCAATCGAGCAGGAGGAACTCGTCCACAAGCATTCCAAGCGCTACGCTCATGCCTAGGCGCAGCAAACTCGATACCTACGCGGGTTTCATCGTGATTTTTACCTTTTCGAGAATCGGGATGATGACGGGCGACGGGCGACGCAAGTCAGACGTCGGGATTCCTTTTCTTTTTTTTTCACTGAGTTCGTATTTAATTTTTTTTTTCGTACAAAAAAATTTTTCAAAAAATTTTTCAAGTGATTAACGTTTTTTTACCACTCCTACCACTTTCGGCCCCATTTTTTTGTTTTAACTGACGAAATTTTTTTGTTTCGATTGATTTAATATTTATCATCGTAGAAGACAAAAGCAACCCCCTAACCTCCCGAATGGATTTCCAATTAATTTTTTTTCTTCTTGCAACTAAATCATTCTGCCACTCCGGTTGGGCAATTTTAAAAATCCAGATAAAACACTTTTTTTTTACTCTTGTTACCCTGATAATGACTCATGGATTGATGTCTGACATATTATGCATTGCCTTGATACGAGATGTCTCCTAGGATCTGACACAACAATTAGATTTTTTTTGGTATTGTTTTTTGTTAATGATTTTTTTGGTGTCGTGTATAATAAACTTTTTTTAACTGATCAATGCTTTGGCATTTCTTTCTTAAATATTAATTTATGTTTAAAGTTCACCGTCCCTTCGTAAGCATGTCAAACAATTTGAAAAAAAAATTCGCACAAATTTCAACAAAGAATAAACACATTTTATAAAATTTTTTTTTAAAACACACGTAAGGCTTGTAAAAAGAAATAAAAACTGCATCATCAGTTTTAGTTTTCAGTTTCAGTGTTGTATGCAAATTCGCATTCTCACTTACAATTTCTTTTTTCACTCCTTTGCACATAACTGTCTATCAGCGGTTTTCGTTTATTCCCTCGTCGCCAACAACCATGCCAAAGCAGGTTTTCGATGTCATCGACTACTTTGGTGTCGTCGCTGTAGCGATCAGCTTCGCTATCATCATCTTCTGCATCTCCTTCTTTGTCCTCAACTGGTGCTTTATCTGGCGCATGGACGATATTACTGTTTTTGAAAAAGTGGGTTTTTTATGTGAATAAGCTGTTTTTTTACTGTAGATTTTAGCTTGGTCATAAGTTCAACGTGCGTCTCGGCCCCCACACATTGGATGAAGTCAACCGTTGCGGAATCCACAAAACGTTTCCTGATGATCAAGAAAGACTCGTCTATGATCATGCCTAATTGTTTTGTGCGGGTTTTGTCGTATGTAAATTTTTCAAAAACTGGATTGGCAACCGATGATAAACTGCACGTAATCATCGGTGTTTTAAAAATTAAGCGATCAAACTTAAGTAAACCAGAAACTTTGGCTATTCAAAAAGCGCGATTGTAAAAATAGTAAAGCGCATGACGTGTTTCGGACAACGTCGCCTGAAACGGCATACGCGTGGGCGACAAAGTCCCCTTTAAGTCCATCAGAAAGCGCAAGAAGCTCAAAAACTGGTAGGACAACATCTGTTGTGACCTTATCACGATGGCAGAAATCATTCATTGCGGATTCCAGACAATGTATCCTAAAAAGATACATACATTGAAAAACGCGTTCGTCAACGCAAGCACACTGTTAAATGTGCGGGCGTTTCAAATGGACTTGGCAGTCAATTTTTTCCTTTGTTTTTAACTGGCTGTATTGTTTTCATTGAGTGAAAACCAAGCACGTATTTTTTTAATAAAAGTTGCATTCAAACTTTAAAAAAAAACTGTGCATTGATCAATTGATCAATGCATTGAGTCTATGTCATTTGCAACTTCAGTAAAAATTTGCTATAAGAAAATATGGCTTCCTGCAGTGCTTCGTCATGCAATATCCAAAATACAGTAATAGAAAACAAAAATGAACGTAAAAAAATTTTTGTATAAAACTTATATTTTAAGATTAAATTATTTATTACCATCCCGAAAAAAATGTCTCCTTTGGTAATACCTTTTAAATGGGACAAACGCAGCATTACCCTAAATTACATATGCTACCGATCCTAAAAGACATAATAAAACTGATGTGAGTTGCACCCAACTGATCCACAAACCGAGATTTTCATTGAAAACTGATTTGATCCGAAGGTATATATTTACATATTTATTCATTTATTTCAAACAGCTACTGCAACAAAAAAATGTGAAAATAAAACAATTCCAAGTGCCTATTTTTTTCACACAGTTTCTTCTTCTCGTTGCTGCCCGGCCGCACCTGGCCTGAAGTTATGGCTCAGCGAAGGGCGTCGAAGACACTAAATAAAATATAATTTTTTTTAATTTTGGAACTTTGTCGATTTAAAAAAAACCAACCTTGTCCTTTTCCTTGTTCGCTGCGCTCTTTGCCTTGACACCATTCATGGACAAAGAAGCCTTCTGCTTCAACTTGCTCTGTTGAGATGAAACCGGTAATCCAGGTATGCCAGACGGTTTCGATTTCTGCGTGGCCTTCAACTTGTTCAACTCAGCTTGGAATCGCGATTTTTCTTCTTCCAGCTGTTTGATCGTGTTTTTCATGTCGTCAATTTGTTGGTCTTTGACTTCGAGTTCTTTGCTGGATTCCAGAGAAGCGTTTAGAGGCAAAGAGATTTCATGCAGGCCGGAAATGGATTCTTCGAGGCCTGAAAAATACAAAAATTATCCAATTTTTGTTTATACATAAAAAACTTGGCTTACTGGTAGCGCTCTCGACAAGTTGTCCGGCGTTCTCGAATGAGGTATCCATGTTGCGCCGGAGCTCCAGGACGTCATAGATGATGTCGGCAACTGCGCGATTTGATTTGCCGTTTTCGAGGTCGTCGGTAAGGTTGAACAGGAATGTTGCGGCGGATCGCATGCCTTCGAAGAGCACCGCGTAGGCACGCTTGTAGGTCAGCATCGCGCGGACGATGTCGTTTTTGGGGTTGGATGAAGAGAAATTTGGTTTTAGAGACTAAATTTTTTTACTTACATAAAATTTTTTATTTTATTTTTTTTATTTTTAAATTTTTAAATTTTAAAAAATTTGCATAAAATTTTTTTAATAAAAAAATTATTTTATTATTTACAAAAAATCAAATTCTTTGCATTAATTTTTCTTAATTCAAATTTAAATTTTTTTATTACAGAATACAATTTTTATGCATTTGACAAAAAAATCAATTTTTTTATGGATTTTTTAATAAAAATAAAAAAAAACCAACCATATCCAAAACCCCTCTGATCAACGACAGTCGCCCTTCCGCACCTCCAACATCCTGTTTGGCGTTGCCCGAATATTCTTGGCCCTTGATAATTCGGTTCAGGGAATCGACAAACCCCGCATTTTCTCTCCAGTTCGCAGACGCCAGGTCGAGTGCTTTGTAGACGACTTCCCGAATGCGGTTGGGCATATTCGGATCATCTGGGACCTGATCGCTCGAAGTTGCGGTTTCAGAAGACTTGACAGAGCTGGCACCGGTGTGGTGAATAAAAAAGCTCCTCAGCAGCTCATTTTCGGTTTCCAGAGCCTCGATTTTCTTTACCGAGGATTGGAGGCTGTCGCAGAGGGCGCCGATCTGAAATAGCTTCAGCGGTAATTCAAAAAGGGTCGAAAATTAACATACTTCTTCAGAAACAGGCTTGGAAGTTGAAGATTCTTCTGAACACGCCATTGTGATGACAAACAAACAAAAAAAGCGATGAACGAACAGGTCAAATCGATCAAGTCAAATCGGAGGTCTGTCGTCGATTGTTGTGTTCTCCTGCAGAAAAAAAAGAGAGGTTGGCAAGTGAGAAAAAAAGTAGCTGCTGCTGCGTGAACTGACCTGACCATTACTACTGCGCATTGTGCATTCATTGATTAGGCGGAGTTCGTGCATGATAATTTTTTGTTGTGGCACTGCAATTTCAGTTGAAAAATAAAATATAGGATTGATTTTTTTTTAAATTTTAATATTGTCAAACCATACTTTTGATAATTGTTTGACAATATTTAAAATATTTAAAATTGCGAAAGTGTTTAGTATGTAGTAAAAAATTTTTGATACAAAAAATTTGATTTTTTCAAACGGCAGGCTAAAAATAAATAAGTATCCTAGGTTAGTATCAAAATTTGTAAATAGTATGTAATTTTTTTTTGTATTGTGCAATTCTAACGAATAAAAAAAGTGCCACAAAAATATCCCGTTCTTCGATAGGAATCGTGTAAAGTTTTGCTTTGTTTTCCATTTTGCACGTGCTGCTCTTGTGATTCCATGTCCCCGAAAAGTTTTCCCAGCGAAACAGGCAAACTAGCGCATAATTATGTGGGGCAAAAGCGCGATCCTTATGAGTGAATTGGCAGAAAAACATTTTTTACTTAGTTCGATCATTGCTCGATTTATTCAGCACAGAGTCCGGTCATGTCTTCTTCCACCGCTTCTTCTGCCAAGTTTTCTGTGAACATCCGTGATTTCGGCCATCCTGTATTGCGCACATTCATCTCCAGCTGTTCATTTGACGTCCTTCAAGTCCTGAGATCTATCAAAGAACTGACTACCCTGTCGACGTTTTCGGGACTCTTCGCGGAAGAGTTGAATGTTAACGTTAACAAGAATTTTCTTGATGTCAATTTTCTCGAAATGAATAACGACGGATCTTTGAGGTACCAGAAAGAACGAATTGGTATTCGTGATTCAAAGACAGAAAAACGGCTGCTCAGTCCCAAGTTGTTGGTCATTCAGAACGCTTCGACCGAAGCTCTCAATTTGCCGTCCAAGTTTAATGGCCTCGAATTCCATTGCTACGACGAATTGGTTATTGATGGATTCCGGGCGTCCGTTGACTCGCTGCGACCATTTCTGGCCCCTGCCACTGTTGTGCAGCTTTCCAAATTAACTATTGTTGGCCCATTTTGTCTACGTGATTTTCTGAAAGAAGTTCAACACGTTAAAGAACTGCATCTTGCCAATTGGTTGCTCGAAAACGATGATTTGGAGACCTTTTTCGTCAATCCTACCAAGACATTCAAACACCTGACTTTGGTAAATGTGGCCACCGATATTTCTTACAAAGTAATTGAAGGCATTCAGAAGGTACGTTTTTGACCTACTTATGAAACAACTAATTTTTGTTTTTGGTTTTTTAGTACCGCGGTCACCTCTTCATACGCTTCAACGCTCACCTGTCAAGCTCGACGATCGAGATTCTGGACAACTTGGGCATCGAATGGAATTTCGGCCAAGACATGAACACTCGCGAAGGAGTGACGTACGTGTACAAATTCTGAACTTAATTTGATTAAGCCCCATCTTATTTTTTTATGTTGTTTATATTTTTTGGGTTCAATTTTCGTAAACAAGCAGATAAAAGCTGTGCATAATTGAGACTCAGATCCGCGAACTTGTAGGGGAGGTGGTGGAAAATTTTTCATGAACGATCGAACAATTGGAAAATTTTGTACGACAAATCGAACAAAAGTGAACATTTCTTCCCTATTTGTGAACAAAAATACGTTTTCACCATTTTTGCAAAATTTTGTTTGTAAATAATATTTCCTTTATTTATTTATTTGTCGACCGATTTTGTAAAAAATTTTGATCAAAAAATTTTGCAGTGTTTGTGTATGAACAAAGCACTCAAAAATTTTGTTTATAAACAAAAATGAACAAAAGCTGTTGAATTTGTTTGCAAACGAACACGAACATACCCATCCCTGGTGTCATTACCTCAGAAATCAAGGCTAAAATACGTTTGCTTTCACACGGTACTTTTTCCAGACAAGCGGACAAACTTCTCACAATTGCGGTCAGCGATGCAAACTGCGGGCGCGGAGTGCTTTGGCATTGAGTGTTGGCATTGGATAAATAACCTGAACCATGGTTCATTGCTTGAACTGTTCGGCAAAGTGTACAGACATGTCTACTTCTAATTCTATCGATTTTTCGGTTGACATCGTAGCGCGACTTTTTGTTTCCTGCATGTTCGTTAAAATCAAGCTGCTTACAGAATTTTATTTTTGCAGCACTTTTTACAGACCGTAAAAATAACCTTACCCACGAACAAACAAACCATCGCATATTTATTTGGGGTCAGGTCAACCCAACATTTTGTGTGGGTGGAGCTTCTTGCATGTTGGCAAATCGCCATTTACCTGGATTCAGTTATTCAACAAAGCGCGCAAACATGTCGTCTACTTCGTCTTCTCTCAATTTTTCCAGTAATATCCAGGGTTTTGATTATTCGTTGATGCGGCTGCTTGCCTCCAGCATTCCGCGAGAGGTGCTTCAGGATCTTACCACCATCACAGATTTCCCGCTTTTGTCAAAGTTCTCGGGGTGTTTCGTCGAAGAAGTGAAAATCACCCACCACGGAGATCACATTGCTGCATTATTTTACAAGATCGGCTACCTTAATCATTTGAACGTCAGCCGCAGTACATTCGAACCCGTCATTCCTAAACAGAATCCGCGCTATTGTCCTAAAAACCTTGCCTTGACGAACGCGTCAAACACAAAAATTAATTTGCCGTCAACCCTTGAAAACCTAGTCGTCTACAATTATTTGCGTCTGAACATTGACGGATTCAATGTATCAATGCACACTCTTCGTCCGCTCATTGCTTCGGCTACGAATGTATATTTAATTGATGTAGCAATCAAGGGACGATTTTGCTTACCCGAATTCCTGGAAGATGTCAAACACGTGAACGAACTACTTTTCGGTTTCGTCAATCGGGAGTTTGAAAGCGACGACTTGAAAACACTGATCGTCAATCCCAGCATCGTTTTTGAATTTCTGATGCTGACCAATGTTTCGGCCGCTAACATTTCCGACGATGTTATCAAAGCAATTCGAAATGTATGGTTTGTTCTGGATTTTATGAAGTAGCAAAAAAAGTTTATTAAGTATGAATTTTTAATATTGTTTGCATTTTTTCAGTATCCCGGACATTTACGCATCTTTTTCAACACACACTTGCCGACGACAACGACGAACAGGCTGCATGCACACGGTATTAAATGGATCTTCAACCATAATCCGAGAACTGGTGCCGCGGAAACTTTAGTGTACTTTTTCAAATTTTTTTCTGATCTCTAATTTTATTATATTTATTGTATTATTTATTATTGTTTTGTGTGATTGCATTTTTTTGTTGAGCCCAAATAAAAAAATCATTATGGTTGCAAATTATGAGGAAGTGCGGGTTTTAGAAATACACTCTGGATGACGGATTTTTCAAATGCCATATCAGAGTTGCAGATGTACCTGTATTTAGCTTTTTCTACCCCAATGTTTTCATTCTATCGTAAGCGTCGAATGGAAATTTTGGCATTGATTTTGACGTTAAGTATGTGCAGTAGTAAAACATGATGCGTCCGCGGCACGGCATGTTTGTCCGTGCGCAAAAATCCACCTTGTGTCCTAGCGATTGTTGTGTCGTCCGTCACGGAACAGAGCAGAGCATCAAGTAGGGTAAAATGCATGGCGTAGCTGACTTTCTTCATCATCTCAAAGGTGATTTTCAGAGTTTGTTGATTGAAAAAACCCAAAATGTTTTTAGCATGAATACATCCGATTTTAAAATGAAAAACACAAACATGCTATCACTTCTCGATTTTAAAAAATGCTTTTCGTTGTTTGACAGGTCCAAGATTTGCCTTTACAACGTCGACGTCGGTGTCGATCTCGAATCTATAATTTAGCTCATTTGGTAAACACTTTTTTGCAACGACAAAAATAACGGTTATGGTTTTTTCTGCATTGCATCAAGTTTGCAATTTGGATCATCGCCAAAAATAACGGTTTTTCTGCATTGCAGAAAATTGATCATCGGAACGACACTCAACAAATTCCGCGGCCGCGGCACGGCATGTTTGTCTGTGCGCAAAAATCCACCTTGTGTCCTAGCGATTGTTGTGTCGTCCGTCCAGGAACAGTGCATAAA
>OZ017768.1:2108005-2189975 GCA_963969345.1 Turbatrix aceti | reverse complement strand
CAAAAAATCTTAAGAAAATGTCAACCACATAGTTCCCTCCCCTTCTCCCCTCCCTTCGACTGCTGTTTATCGCGACCCTTTCTCATATGCCATAAGTTGACGGGTACGGATCCGGCATTGCCATATGAGTTACGCGCAGTCTTATTCATTCAACATCCACTGACAGGTGGCAGACAAACAGGGGGAGGATCCGCGATACAGCATGCCATAAGAGTGGACCACACTGCTTGTTGGCACGATACCGTTCACTTCCATCATTCAAACATTGTCTGAGCTGTTCAACAAGCCATGTCTTCCGCCGCTTCGCACGATGATTTTTCTGTTGATATTCAGGGTTTTGATTATTCCGTGATTCGGACGCTCATCTCTGGCCTATCATTGGATACCCTTCTCGACATCAGATCGATCAAAGAATTTCCATGCATGTCGACTTTAACAGGGCGCTTTGCGAAAGATTTTCATATTTACCATCGCAAGGATTTTATTAATCTTTATTTTATGGAAATCAACGACGATGATTTTTTGAGCAGTCACAGGGAACGCATCAGTCCTGATATCCCGAGACAACAACGGCGATTTAGTCCTCAAATGTTGGTCATTAACAATGATACAAAAGAAACACTAAATTTTCCCGTTAATCTCGACAATTTGGTCTTTTATTGTTTTACTGAACTTCTGGTAAATGGATTTCGGGCATCGATGGCCATGTTACGACCCCTCCTGGCCTCCGCTACGATACTTCAACTGAGCAAATGGACTATCATTGGCCCGTTCTGTCTGCAGGATTTCCTAAAAGAGATCAAACATGTTCGGAAATTGCGCCTTCACTTCACAAATAGACTGCTAGAAATCAGTGATTTGGAAATGTTTATCATCAAACCAAAAAAGATTTTTAGCAGCCTGACTCTGTCAATTGTAACGGGCAATATTTCATCAAAAGTTATTGAAGCGATCTCGAGGGTATGTTTTTATTTAACCTTGCATATTTCATTGAAGAGGTATCTTATTTTTGTAATTTCAGTACCCCGGTAAACTTTTCATACACTTCAACCGGCACCTGCCGTCAACGACGACTGCGAAATTGAATGCGTGGGGTATTCATTGGAATTACTACTACGATGCAAAATCCGGTACGAATCTGACGCATGTGTTCACCTGACGGGAATATTTGTTGTGAAAATTGACTGTTTTTTTTGTATTAGTGTCGGAGTTTTTGAAAATAAAAAATGTTTGATCTGATCACATTGTTACATACAATTTATTTGGGGACGACAGCAAAATAGACAAGTGACATGTCGACGACTCACATCATTGATATCCTGATTTGTTTCCTTAATACATCGATTTCTTTTCTTTGATCAACGGGTTATAATTTTGATCGGTAATTTTTTTTTAAGTTTTGTAGTTGACGATAAATTCATTGATCCGATACAAGCATTCACCACAGCTTTTTTCCCCCGAAAAGCGGACGAACTAGCGTACACAGACTCGCAGCAGGGGGCGTTGGTTGGCGCCATTCCAAGAGCACCTTGCTGAATGTAACATGCGTGTACGGCAGCAGAATTGTCGACCGAGCCGAGCCTAAAAAGTCTACAAATCCAAACACGTTTTTTGTTATAAAATAGTTTTGTTGCCGCAAAATTCTTTTTTAAAACGAAAATTAAGTGGAAAAAATTTGCCTTGCACGGTTCGAGCGAGCCGAGCCGAGCGGCTCGGCAATTTTGGCTCGGTTGACATCTTTGTACGGCAGCTTTCAATCATCATTGTCTTTGCACCAATAAACAATTTTTATTTTTTTCTGACAAAAAGAAAGTGATAACCCTGTTAGAACAGTGATTAGTGAAAAACAAGCACCTTTTTCATTCCCCAAAAATAAAAATTTCAAGCCCGTCACCACTTGTCAATACCCCTCAGTTCAGCAGGCGTCAGTTTTAGTACTGCGCCGATGGCTTTGAGAATGTGCCGTCGACCGTTCGTGCTTCTCGTTGTCAGAAACTGGACAAATACATTTCTTAGGTACTCGGTGTTGACCTCCGAAGACGCGAGTCTCAGCCTCGATTCTAGGGACCTGATTTCTTCTTTTAGGGTCTCGACGATCTGGAGATACTGTACATCCTTCGTCAGACTCGCCTGTTCGACGTCCCGCATTTTGGCTTCGCTGAGTCGAAGCAGATGCCTTAACTCGACAATTTCCTGCTCTCGACGGGAAAGTTCTTGTTCGTAGAAAATATTTCGGCTCTCGGTGGCACCTGTGAGAGTCCCCGCGGGGGGTGGAGAATCCGGGCCAGCAGAGTGGTATGTCCTGATGCTCTCCGTCGACCTCCGAAGCATCCTTGACGGAGGCGCGGGATCCGAAGGCTCAATCGCGGCTTTTGTCGCTGCAATTTCGCGTTCTTTCTCCGCGACAACTTCGAGCATTCGTGTTCGCTGCTTGTTCATCTCTTCTTCGAGCTCGGCAACTCGCCGTTTCGTTTCGGCTGTCATAATGGCGTGTTTTTGTTCGTGGGCGGTTTCGAGGTCGGAGATTCGGACCCGGAGACTTGTTGTGATCTAAAAAAAGAAAAAAATTATTTTTTTGTTGTTACGAGTCCTACCTCTTCGTAATCCGTTTTCATGCTCTCGTGATTGTCTTCCAAAATTTTGAGTTTCTTCTGAAGATGCCCAATCAGTGATTTGAAGTAGTTGAGGTCCTTCTGGGCTGTTGAGCAGGATGAACAGCCATTTGACGATCCAGTTTCGTCGGAAGCTGTCGATCCTGATGCTTGTTCGGGTCGAGGGAGTCCAAGGGCATCTGAAACATAAAACACAGTTGAAAAACGTTCAGAATTACGTGGAACGTAAAAAAGTAACAAAACACAGAAATATTTATTCGCTACAGGAAAAATCTTATCGTTTTTTGTTATCTTTTTTACGGTATCTTTGTTCAAAAGTTGTTACGAAACATTTTTGTATCGTAACTGTATTTTAGACGACGTTATTGGTAGTTTTCAGCATTTTTTTTGTTTTTTGAACGGTTTTCAGTTTTGTTTTGCAGTTTTTCGTCGTTTGTAACGAATTTAACAAAAAATTCGTAGAAACAGCAGTATCAATAATGATGAACGTAAAAAAGTAAGGAACGTAACATTCGCTGAAGGAAAAACGTTATCGCGTACGAAAGTTATTACGTTACAAAAATATAATTTTACGTTACAAAAATATAATTTTTGTATCGTAAAAGTTTTTTGACTACGTTTTCGGCAGTTTTTCGCAATTTTTCAATTTTAAAGGTCAAAAAATCTCACCATACGGATCAAAGTTCGGATTCACCGCTACCAGTTGAGCGTAACTTTTTTGAAACCTGGCAACCCAATCGGTATCATCAAAATCGACCGATAACCTTTTGTGAGCCTTTTGCAGGCTATCGGATTCGGTTCTCAGGGTCCCGAGTTTTCGTTCGAGTGCATCGATGGCGTCCAGGAGTTGTGCTTTTTCGGTCATTGTAGTCGCGCCTTCTTCGGTCAGTTCCATGACTCTTTTTTCGAGTTCGGCAATGCGGGATTCTTTGTCGCTTTCGACGAGTTGTGCCCGAGCCAGACGACCCCTGAGCGCGGCCATTTCTTCGGCATGGGCTTTTCTGGCATTGTCGAGGTCTTCTCGAAGCACTCGAACAGACGGCGTATCTTCGGCTTTTTGTTTCCAGATTGCAACATCTTTTTCGAGTTTTTCGATTCTTTTTGACGCTCCGTCGGCTGGAAAATTAGAAAAAATTAGAGAAAAACTAAAAAAATAAAAATAGGAAAAACATACTGGCTTGCAGTTTTTGATACAACTGGGCAATTTGCTTTTCCATCTGTTCGGCATGCGCTCGTTCCTTGGCGTACCTGGATTGCATTTCGGCGAGCACGGCGCCATGGTCCGCGAGGGAACGTTCGCGCTCTTCCTCGACCTGTCTCAGGCGTTCTTTGTACTTGACTGCCTTGGTCGATGATAGTTTGGCTACTTCTTTTTCGAGGGTGTCGACTTTGGCCTAAAATATTTTTTTCTAACTTTTTGGTAAAAAAAAATAATTTAAATTTTAGACGGAAAAAATTTTTTTTTTCATTTTAAAAATTAAAAAAAATTATTTTGTTCATTTAAAAAAAAAATAATTTTTAATTTAAAAAATAAAATTATTTTGAATTTAATCAAAAAAAATTTTTTTTGAGGGTCGCCAGGTAAAAAAAAAGAAAAACGAACCAAAAGCGCCTTTCGATCAGCCTGAAAGGCCAGTTCTTTCTTTTTGTTCTCGATAGTCAGCGTCTTGAGCACGCGCCTCAGCGACTGGTCTGTGGATTCAGAATCCGCAGCCTCATTTGTTCCTTCAGCGTTGTCGCCGTCATTGCCGACAGCTTGTAGCGCGACTTCAAGGGCTTTTTTCTCGGCTTCTAGGCTCTTATACGCCCGGACCACATCCTTTAGCTTTTGTTCGTAGTTTTCAAGCTGTTTACGCTGTTCTTCAAATTGTTTTTGCAACCCGGACATGCCTATAGAAAAAACTGTGTGGATATTTATGTGAAAAGAAAAAAAAAACTGATATTTAATGGTCAAAAACCAGTGCAAATCTAAGAACAAAACACATGGCAACATTTATTATCAATAAACATAAACCATTCCGTAGACAAAAACCCAGAAGAGAACGTAGGTAAAGAGGCCCCCCATCACGGAATGAGATGTTGATAGCGATCGATTGGCAAAGTAATCCATCCATTGGAAGCCCGATTTGTGCTCCCACAGAGCTGCCTGAAAAAATACGGTTTTTGGGATGAAAAATTAGATACAAAAAAAGTAATACGGTGAACGTAAAAAAAAGTAACAGTCAAAAGAAGTAATATTTCGTTGCAGGAAAAACGTTATTGTTACTCGTTATCTTTTTTACGGTACATTTGTTCAAAAGTTGTTCCGATAAAAGTAACATGATTTTTGTATCGTAAAAGTGTCTTATACAACATTTTCGACTGTTTTCAACGGTTTTTCGTTGTTTTTACAGTTTTCGACAGTTCACGCGTTGTTTGTCTTGTTCTAAAATCGATCGAAGGAAAAAACTGTATCGTCAATATTTGAACACCATTGTTCACATGCTTCAACATTTTCACAACGGAAAACAAGATTTTAGCAAATAAAAACGATTTTATAAAACCGATAAAAAAATGCAAACCTGGATGAGAACGGTGACAAAGTAGAAGGCAAAACCCGCAAAACTGGTGAGTCCAAGAATGCCAGCCGTAATCCCGGCAGCCGCAGACTGGCACGTACGTGAGTATTCCAGGACGCCGAAATTGTTACGCACGGCGGCTTCGTTGTAGATGGCGTGAGGCTGCTGCTGGGCAGCTTTTTCCTTTTCAGACTTCTTGTCGACAGCCGGCATCGTGGTAAATCAGATAAGCGATCTAATGTGATACAAAAGAGGGCAACAATGAGTTCACGTATGACAACGCGACGGTATAACGACAACGACAACGCAAAAAAATTGCAACGAAGTCAACACTGAATAATTTTCTTGGCAAAATGTTCCCAAGCAACGTTGTTTTTTTTGCGAGTTTTATTTGGGTTTACGTTGTTTTTTTTGTTGAGTTCTCTTTTGTTTGCCTAAAACAAAATCAGGCAAAATGTCTAATTTCAAAGAATTCAACGTCAAAGACAGCGGCATTTCGAGGCGCATCAAAATCACGGATTGGGTCATTGACGATGATGGTGATATTCTGCCGGTGAGATTTTTCGTCATTTTTAATAAATATTTTTTTGTGTTTTTCAGATGGTCTCCGAACAATACCTGCGAACGGATCTGCCGTGTGGTCTGAAGGTTTGCGCTACGTGTGCGATACCTAAACACTCGTATCTTGAGGCTCAGAATGCAGATCTGACGAAAGCAGTCCCGTCGAGGCACTGCGTTCTCATGGATATTCCAACGATGACCAGATTTGTCGACATGCTCGAGGACGAGCATTTTGAGTGAGTTTTTGGAGGACTGGATTTATTTTATAGGGTTTTGAGGGGACTGATCGCAAAAATACAAGCTTAGGATTGGTTACGTTCAGTTTTATTGTTTTGAGCGTTACGATAATTTTTTTTGCCTTTTTAGTGCAGTTCAGATTCTTTTTATCGTCCTAAAATTCTCATTTTATACTTCGATTGCTACAATGCTTTTGTTATGATATTTTTTTTGATTTTTTAGTGCTTTTTATTTAATTGTTTTGATTATGTAACTTTTTTTTCTAAAATTAACTTTTTATACCTTGTTCGTAAAATTTACGGTTAGTTCCGAATATTTTTATCATTTTGAGCGTTGTGGTCACCTTTATGTTATTTTGATGCATCTTTTGTTTTTCTGATTATTTTTCTTATTTTTTAGCCAACAATTTTCAATGAGCGTGTCACTTTTTTATTTGAGAGCGTTACGATAGTCATTTTTTTTAGCTAATTTTTTGGCCCATTTTGACTATTTTTAGCCTAAATTTATCATTTTTTACTTTTCTAGCAATGTCGTTGTTCTTCAAACCCAATGGGAACATCTCATGATGACAAATCCCCACGTAGGACGTAAACTCGATCGAATCCTCAAATCCGGCGACAAACACCTCGCGTTTCTGATGAACGACATGATGGAGGGATGTTTTGTCAACTCGGAGCACTTTGAATCCAAGGACGAAGAATTGGCCGCAAAACTGTCGATTGCGGCTAACTTTTTGCTGGATCACTGGTCAGCCCTTGGAATTCAGCCGGTCATCCTTGTTTCAAATGAGAAATCGAAGGAAATCTACGCCGAATCTTATGAACACGTTTTGGTTGTTACGGATTACATTGGACGTGAGTTTTTTTTTGATTTCTGAAAAAAAAGAGAAATGTTCAAAAATTGTTTTTTTAGAAATGCCAAACAACGATGCCCTGGCTCTTCGAATTCAGTTCCTGGCGAAGCAGGAAGATCCTGGGAAGCACATTTATCCGGAGTACCTGCAGTTGGAAGAGGTCGAGGAAGGATTGGCTTCTGGACGCTATCAGAAGGGGCAGTTCAGGGTGAGTTTTTTTATGGAAAAAAAATATAATTTTTTTTACAATAAAAACTAAAAAAAAACTAGATTTTTTGTTTCTCTTTAATTAGGGGTTAAAATGCGAAAACTTACATATATTTTGGCCTAAAAACTTTTTTTTTATTTTATCCTATTAAAAAATAAAAATTTTGGGCCAAAAACTGTTTTTTTGAAATTTTATTTTTGTCATAAAAATTTGATTTTTTGCAATTTGGGTTCCAGGTGTCCATGGAAAACTACCTGGAAGCCACCGTCGGCTTCGGCATGGACCAGGGCGAGCAGTGGTTCATCCAGGGCCGTCAATCCATGAATCGGGCCACGAGCGGAGACATCGTTGTCGTCGAACTCCTCCCCAAGGACCAATGGACGCTCCCAGAACGCATCCTCCGAAACCGAGAAGCCGAAGAGGAAATGGAAGAAGCAGACGCCTATATGGAAGGCGAAGGAAAGGATGACGACGCTGCTGAAAAGCAACCAGCTCCCAAAAAGCCCAAAAAAGTCGACGAAGAACCGCCTCTCCCCACCGCAAAGGTTATCGCGGTCCTGAAGCGAAATTGGCGTGATTACTGTGGAGTCATGCTGACTTCCTTCCAAGAAGGCGGCAACGATGGACTTTTTTCGGCGTTCGACAAATCGATTCCCAGGATTCGGGTTGAAGATCCGTTTTACCAGAAAATTGCTGGAAAGTTCGTGGTCGTTACGATCGATGATTGGCCCGCGGATTCCCACTTTCCCCAGGGCCATATCGTCCAGGTCATCGGCAATGCGGGCGACAGAGACGCGGAGGAAAAAATGGTGCTCATGGAACACGACATCCGGTACGAACCCTTCAACGCGGCGGTCCTCGACTGCCTGCCCAAGCTGCCCTGGGTGCCCGAACCCGAATCCTTCCGACGCGATCTCACGCATTACGATATCTGCTCAGTCGATCCTGTGGGGTGTACGGATATCGACGATGCCCTCCACTGCGTCGAACTTCCAGACGGGTCCTTCGACGTCGGCGTTCACATCGCGGATGTCACGCATTTTCTCCGCGTTGGCACGGCGATGGATCGAGAAGCCTCGCTGCGGTCGACGTCGGTTTATCTCTGTGGCCGACGCATTGACATGCTTCCGGATCTGCTGTCGTCCAATTTGTGCTCGCTGAGGGGCGGAGAAGTGAGATACGCGTTTTCGGTCATCTGGAAACTCTCGCCGGAGGCTGAAATCATCGATGTGCAGTACTGCAAGTCGGTCATCAAGTCGAGGGCTGCGTTGACGTATCAGAGGGCGCAAGAAATGATCGATGATGTCAAGTTGGTGAGTTTTATTTGCAAAAAAAAATTTTTTTTTATTTCAAAAATAAAAAATTTTTTTCAAGAAATCTAATATTTTTTCAAAAAATTAATTTTTTTTTTCAAAAAATTCAATTTGTTTCAAAAAATTCATTTTTTTTTTTCAAAAATTTTTTTAAAAATCATATTTTGTTAGTACTCCTTTTTTTTAATTTGCAGTTTTAAAAATTTTTTAATTCAAATTTAAACAAACGTTAAATTTTTTTAATGCAAAAAAAAACGAAAAAAAAAATTGAAATATGATTTTTTCTAAATTCTTCAAAATTTGAAATGTTTTCGTTTTGATTTTAACAAAAATTTTCTCATTTTAAAAAAAGTTCGAAATATATCAATTTCAAACCCAAAAATGTTTTTCAGAACGACCCAATCACTAAAAGCCTCCGAGGTCTCTTAAAGCTGTCAAAAATCCTCAAATCTTCGCGTTTCCGTGACGGAGCACTCACCCTGGCGTCGTCTGAAATCCGGTTCGACATCGATCCCGAAACCGGCACGCCACTCAGCGTCCAGCAAAAAATGCACCTCCCAACGATGTCCATGGTCGAGGAATTCATGCTTCTTGCCAACATTTCTGTGGCTCGAAAGATCTTTGACTCTTTTCCGGAGGTGGCGGTTCTTCGACGGCATCCGATTCCTCCAAGAGAGCAGTACGAGCCTCTTGTAAGAGCTGCTGACGCTCTGGGATTCAAAATTGATCCTTCCACCGGTAAGTTCAGTTTTTGTTGGAAAAAAAGATTTTTGGTTTAAAAAAACGGTTTTTTTATAAAAAAAAACGCGTTTTTATTAAAAAAAACGGTATTTTCTTAGAAACGGTATTTAAAAAAAAAGGTTTTTTGTTTATAAAAACTTTCGGCATTTTTTTGTAAAACTTTTCTTAAAAATTAACTTGGAAAATAAAAAAACGGTATTTTTAAAATTATTTTCGAACGAAAATATATTTCAGGCAAAACTCTGGCCGACAGCCTGGATCTAGCGGTGGATCCATCGAATCCGGATGTCAATCGACTACTTCGCATGCTGGCGACCCGGTGCATGACGCAGGCTGTCTACTTCATCTCCTCGTCAGTCGCCCGGGATAAGTACCTCCACTTCGGCCTCGCTGCTCCTTTCTACACGCATTTCACGTCGCCAATCCGCCGCTACGCCGACGTCATGGTCCATCGACTCCTTGCCTGTGCCATCGGAGCGGATTCCCTGCACAATGAAATGCTGAACAAGGTCTGGCTCGTCAAGCAGGCAGATACGATGAATTACCGGCACAAGAGAGCGCAAAATGCTTCCCGGGCATCAATTTTGCTTCACGCCTACCTGATGATCGGAAATCTCAAAAATGAGGTCCTGGAAGCCTTTATCGTCAACATTCGACGAAACGGCATCCAGATTCACATTCCAAAGTACGGCCTGGAATCCGTGATTTTCTTCACGCACAGCTTCACGAAGAGAAAGACGGAAGACTTTGTCGACTACCGCGACCTCAACATCAAGCCTTTCCAGAGAATCAAAGTCTCCGTGTCCATGGTTGAGAAAAACTTCCGTCGAAGACTCGATGTGAAACTCGTCGAACCGAAGATTGACTGCGTCAATGCCGATGCGGATGTTGCGGCTTTTTGAGGGGATAACCGATGGAGAAGTGATTGTTGTTGTTGTTTTTTTGTTGTTTTGTGGAATAAATTATTCAGTTTTAAAATTGAAACATTTTTCAAAAGTTGGCGTACAGTTTCGATTGCACCTCAATTTTTTGGTTCCTGTTCGAGTACCTTAAAAATACATAGATAATAGTAAAATCGGGGTGTAAAGTAAACGACTATTAATTATAAAGCACGATATGTGTTTCATCAGAGCCTCTTTATAAACATTTACATTTTACATTTATTACTCTTACTCGTGTTTAATCCCACTTAATTATACTTTCGACAATAAGAATGTTCAACAATGACATCTCCTCACAGTTGAGTTTACAGGTATATATTTATCAAGTCGATTGAACTCGATTGAACTCTGAAAATATTTATGTATGTTTAAATTTTAAATTTTTTTAAATGAATATCAAATTTTAAAAATACACACCTTCTGACTGTTCATTGTAGTGTTGTATGTATGATATGGTGCGTACAAGTTAGAGAATAAATGAAATGAAACGGAAGCCATTCGGGATCGCAACAAATTGCTTCATCTGTCACAGCACTCAGCGAAAGTTCAAAGTAGGATTCATATTTGCGTTTTATTTTCGCCTTGTATAAATCCAGAACCGCATCATTTCTTCCTTCATAAAATTCTCCAATCCTAAATTGATTATTTTTAAAATCGATTTTTGTTTTATTGAATTCATCTAATATGTAACTTGTATATAAATCGATCTTAAGACCAATCTCGAGGTAGCTGTTGCGATGTTTAATGGTTTCTTCTTGAAAAAATAAAATTACTTCGCGTAATGTTTCTAGATTGCGGACGGCGTCTTTACGGCGTTCATCCGAACTAATCAGCTGACAGCTGGCACGAGTGATAACAACAAAAACAGCTGCAAACGAGGTCAGAAAAGGTGCAAACACCAGTGGCTTCTTGCGAAGATAGAAGTCGGGGTCGTTAAACATGACCAATAGCTCGTAGCATGAAGCGTCGGCATTGATTAAATACTGAATTCTATCATTTCCGAGAAGAAAAAAGTCCCACTGCCGTTTGATTCCTTCCATTTTGGCCTTGATGAACGAGTGTGCATTCTGAGCTATCATGTCTTCCATCTTGAGCATGGTCATTGCGTTTTGAATCGAACTTGGTGAATCCAGCATTAGGGACATCAATGCGCTACCGATCGGTCCAATTACTGCGGGTCCACCCGCATACTTGACTAACTTATCAATCAACTGGGGCAATTTGCAAAAAATCATGTTTATGTTTTTTTGTTGTTGTAGAAGCGCTTCCTTGTCGTTCAAAAAACCAGGGAATTGTACCTCAATTTGGACATCTTTCAAACATTTTTGTGCGAATTCTTGATTTTCTTTGTAGATTTCCTCTTTGCTTTTTTGATTTCCCATAATGCTTCAAATAAGTAGTTTGTGTGAAAAATAAGAAATGCCAAATGAACAAATTCCGAATAATTGAAGCCAAAACTGGAGAATTTTCTGAAATTATTCGTTTTATTAAATATACAATTGAAAGAAAAGCAAAGGTAAATCACGTTCAAAAATTTTATACGCAGGATTTCTGATAAATTAATTCTATATAATGAAGTAGAAATAGAACCAAGATCGAGTGTGCAGAGGCTAGATTCAGCTCAAATCAGATATATCGTGGAGACATGCACCGCGATTATCTCGTGACGCACGTTAATATACACTAATTTCGATATCGCGTTCGGTAAATAGTGGTAATGCATACCACATGACAAAAAATCAATTATTGATTCTCCAAAAATTAAAAAAATTGTTTTATTGATATTGATAGGGCACATCGTAAATATGTATGTAAGGTATAACACCAAATAATAAATAATTTACGGTCGTTTATATTAATAAAATATTATTTTTTAAAAACTGCACAACCGTTTATTATCGAACTCGAAAAAAAGAATGACAGAAACAGAAATTGATAACCATTTCTTATTGCAAAATTGTGGCGCTATCTTTTTTAAGCAATATCAACTCTTTTCCTTACCACGATTCCCCGCCCCGGGTACACCACTCAAGCTGCCATTCGTGGATACAACTCACAAAATGGACAAAGATGCATGCGTTATTCAAGTCAGATTATCATCCTAATTTTTATTATATTTATTTTCACATTGTTCATTAGCCAACAATAGCCTGAAGCAGCTCTATGCCATCGTCACTGTCATTGAGTGCCGGGATGTAGTGATATTTTTCACCTCCATTATCCAAGAAAAACTCCTTAGCATGATCCCTGATTTCTTCCAGCGTCTCGAGACAATCCACGGCAAATCCAGGGCAGATAATTTGAACGTGTTTGACGTCCTCGGACGGCAGCTGTTTGAGTGTTTCTTCTGTGTACGGTGTTAGCCAGGTCTCGTATCCAAATCTTGATTGATAAGTAGTCATAAACTTTTCTTCCGGGAGTTTGAGAAATTCAGCGACTTTCTGCGTGGTTGCAGTGCACTCCTGGGGGTAGATATCACCGGTGTCAGCGTAGCGCTGGGGAATTCCATGGTAAGAGAAGATAAGACGATCTGGTTCCCCGTGAGTTGCAAAACTAGCCTGAATTGACTTTCCCAAAGCCTGGATGTAAGCCGGATGGGTTGCATAGCTTCGGACAAAGTTCAGGGACGGAATGGTTTTCATAGATGCAAAAAGACGGCTGATTCCGTCGTAGACAGGTGCTGTGGTTGTTGAAGAGTACTGTGGGTAAAGGGGAAGCACGGTGAGGTCCTTGACACCCTGGCCGAGCAGGCTATCCAAAGCTCCGGCCAAAGATGGGGTACCGTAACTCATGCCGAGCTCAACCGGCACCCCAGGTAGCCTCTCCGCGAGTTTTGCCTTCTGCCTCAGGCTGTAGGCTAGCAGAGGCGATCCATCTTCGGTCCAGATGCTTTCGTAGTGCTTTGCCACTTTTGGAGACCGAAATGGCAGGATCATGCCGTAGAGAATGGGATTCCAAAGCGCCCGTGACAAATCGATTACCCGGATATCGCTGAGGAATTCAGCCAGAAACTCTCGCACCGCCGAAGCTGTGGGTGCACTTGGTGTGCCAAGGTTGACGAGTAGGATTCCTCGCTTTGGAGTTGACATGACGGAACAAAGCTTCCGGCACGGTAGTAGCCCCTGGGTGCTCCGGAGAAACAATGGAGAGTAGTCAATAATGGTTTTTAAAATATTCATGCTACCTGGAAGAAAAAGGAGGATGCACAACAAGCTGGCTTGAAGCGAAATTGATAAGCTGCAGTACAGAGTGCAAGAATCAAAGGCTGTGAACAATGCTATGATGAATCATGTGATTCAATAATGATGTGTAGACTTGCAACGGATTTTTGAGTGAAAAATTATACGCGTCAGAGAAAATGTTTTTGACGCACTGGAAGTCTATGAAACCGGTTTTAGCAGTTTTTTAAAAATTGACAAAAGCGCGCATTTGTGCACGGACGTAACAAAATGATTGTTGCAATTTTTGATTCAACAAATAACAAATTTATTTTTTCAAAAACAATTTTTTTTAAACATAATGATCCGATCATTAAGAAAATATATTTTTGTTACCATTTTAACAGTAGTCATTGTTTATAAAAAATACGTTAAAAGTAATTCAATCTCCCCTGTGCAAAAGTATCAACCTTTCTATTTTTTGGATCAACAATGCCGCGCTATAAACAAATACATTCACGCATGCAGTCCTCATTTGTCGGTGTCTTCTGCGCTAATCAATGTCGGCAAAATCTATTTTATTTTTTTTGCTAATTATCCTGTGCTTTGTGGCACATGTAACCGGTCATAGCCACACGCATTGTCGTTCTACAAATATTGGCTTTGGTCCCGACGTGGATACAAACATCATCAAATCACCTGGTTTTCCCAATCATTACTGCAACAATACCCGTAATGTCTGGGATATTGAGCCAAAAGGTGAATACGCCGTTCGGCTAACAAATGAGTTCTTCGAGACTGAAGAAAATCACGATTTTGTGGAGATTCATCAGACTTTTTGGTGGAATAGTCAGTTGAAAAGCGTCAAGCAACATGCGTAAGCTTATAAACAAAATTTTTAAAAATGATAAAAAAAATTGTTGACGTTTTCAGGCTCTCAGGTTCCGTGCAACAACAACCCCGGCACTTTAGCTCCGCCGTCGGGGGTGGTCTAAGGATAATTTTCATCACAGACGCCACCATCAATGATTTCAACGGATTCCGCATGTCTTTTGCGAGATTCCATGTCGATACCTCAAGATACGGTGGAAAAAGTATCGCGATACACTCAACGTGCCCTTTCCCGTACCACGATGCCCCGCCCCCGGGTACACCACTCAAGCTGCCAATCGTTGATACAACTCACAAAATGGACAAAGATGCATGCGTTATTCAGGTCAACGCTACCGATGCCATAAAGCTGAGGGTAAATCAGATTGCTGACAAGTTTACGGTCAAAATATATGAAACCGACAGCTTTCGGAATAATCGAATGTTTGAGATTTTTCATAGGTAAACTGCAATCTTTGTTCATTTTGTAGAAATTATGTATAAATTTTTAGAATCAATACTTATACAACGGAAAAAGTGCCGTATGAAATGTCAAGTCGTACAAATAGTTTGACTTTTTTGATAATTTATTCTGCGGAGGCTGGTACCGAAGATTACGATATTGAAGTTGAAAGTACGACTAGTGGTGAGTTTTAATTTGACTTCTTTTGGGTTCGTTATAAAAACAAAAGTTACAAAGCAAGATTAAAAATTGAATGTTTTTTAATCTTTTTTAGCAAAATTAAAGTAACATAGTCAAAAAAACAATCTTACTTTTCAGAAAAGTAACATTATTTTTTTCAAAAGAATGTTTCACTAAAAAAAATAAAAAATTTTATTGTGTGTGTGCATTACAAAAAAAACTGAAATGCACACACTTTCCTGCAAAAATTTAGAACTTGTCGACTTTCCGATTTTGTTTCCAAATTTTAATCAATTTTTATAATTTTACAGTATGCTCATGCCGGGACATCATAGCCGAAGTCAACTCTTCCACGTCATACGTCATGACCTCGCCCGGATTCCCCTTTGACTACTGTGACGAACTTCGCTGCAACTCAACAATTCATGCAGTATACGACGAAGGTGTCGAACAAACTTCTCCCAAGCAAGGAAAAATTGTCGTGCAGATGACCGTTAACAGTTTCAATGTGGAAACCGATGTCGACTATTTGCAGCTTGGCGGACCGCAGCCACTTGTCAAGTAATTTTTTTTCTTTCATGGTTTTGTTGATTTCAAAAATTTTCAGTTTGACAAATGCGGCCCATGGAATCAAAACTTTTACGTTTGATGGACCCATTGCGCAGACTCGTTTTTTCACGGATCATTCAATTGTGGATCAGGGCTTTAATGTATCTTTCAAATCTTATGTTAAGCCACATGATTGCTTGTGTCCAGGAAATCCGGCGATACTGACTGCGCTGGAAGCTGAGCAGAATTTTACTTTTTACGAACATTGCAAGTACGAAGACTGTTTTTGGAGAATCATGTCGCCTCCTGACGACAGCACAGTCTATCGTGTGGTCATAAAAATTAACTACAAACTTGTCCACGAGAATGAATTCATCGAAATCTCCAATGGCGACCACCAAGAACGAAACATAGCTACCGTAAACCTGGATTCAGAAGACATGCTCGACACTGCTGACACCGCAGAGAGATTTGTCGAATTTGACGTTGGAAATCCGTTTATTCAGATCTGGTATCATCGACAGGGAGACAACAGAGTCGGCGACAGAATCATAAATTTTGACTATTCCTGGCGAAAAATGTGCCAATGCGGAGAAGTTTACATTGATGCTAGCGCTGAGGATTGGACCGTTCTGACGTCACCGGATTATCCGACCCCCTACTGTAATTCGCTGACGTGCACCTGGCACATCCTGGCTCCTGAACATCACAGGGTGGTCGTCAATCTTACAGATTTTGTCACGGAAATTGATCAAGATTTTTTGGGAATTTTTAATGGAAATGATACAAATGGAACGCATATTGAACTGCTCTCTGGAATTGAACAGATGGAAAGTCTGGTCGAGAGTGATGGTCCGATGCTGTCTATTGTCTTCAAGTCCGATGATAGCGTCAGCTTCCGGGGATTTTCACTCAAGTTCAAAGCTCGTGAGTTGAAATTATGTTCAAATTAAACAACTTTTTAAATTTTTACAAAAGTTTTTAAATTTTAAAATTTTACAACATTTTGCGTTGCAAAAAAATCTTTGCAGAACCAACCGAAGACTACACAGCACCTGCATCGGGATTTCCTCTAATACTCTTGACAATCGCCGTCGTGTTCATAATTTTCATCTTTGCTACCGGAATTTATCTTTTTCGCACAGATAACATTCCTGAAGTCGGTAACAACACCCTTATTTGGTTCACTAACCGTAGTCGTGTTCCGTAAGTTACTTGCTTTTTTTTAAATTTTGTGTCATGCTGTACAATTTTTAGACGAACAGATTCACGAACGCAAATCATCAATCCAACATACAGGTCTATGCCGGAGTAAAATGTCGTCAATTGCACTGTCAAAAAACAATTTCATTTATTCTTAATAAAAATATGTGAATATCGAGTTATGTAGCAAGCAGCAAACATAAATATACACTATTATAGGTAAAAAAATGAATTATTTGAAAAAAGCGCGCAAGAAAACACGAAGCACGAAAATTCTCTCTTTCGTGCGTCGTGGCAGCCAACACTGGCCGCACAAAATCGCTTTTCTGATCAGTTGATTTTTCACTAGTGGCAAATAAATGCTACCACCTATACTAAATCGCCGTTTTTTTGCTCGAAAATAAAAGAAGCGTTTTTTGACTTACTGACCAAGTAAGGGGCAAACAAAAAAGTCTCTTTCGTTCGTGCAGCAAACGCTGGCCACACCAGCAATCAGTATTTTTTTTTATTTACAAAATGTCACTAAACCTTCTTATGGTGAACGTTCCTTATACCCTCTGCCGACGGATGTCGACGTCGACTTCGGAGAGCGGAGTAGAGTGTTGAGAATAATGACGAAAAATAAAGGATATCAATATTATTTGTTGTTTTTTAAGTTGAACAAAGTCAAATTATTAAAGTTGAATGCTGATAAACATAAAATGTCTTTAATTGCAATCGATTTGTCGTTAAAATTAATTTTTTTTTGTCAAAATACATATGTCAATATTGCGTTTACAGGCGAGCATTCAGCAAGCGATCATGTACACACTTATCAGTCATGGAACCAAATTGAAATGAGATATTTCCACTGTTGCTTCGATTCTTTTCTGCCCGTCCGCACCCACTTGTGTAGGTTATTGGTTGTTTTTTGGGGCAAAAAAAAAACAAAAAGATTTGAAACATGCAAGCTTGGTCAAAATGGAGCCAAGCCCTGAATGCTTGGGAGTGTTGCCAGTAATGCCGCCAAGCCTAGGAGACAGTTAATCAGGTAATTTTATAATAGCGTGACAATGGCACTTTTTGTATTGTGGTTAGACAAGACAAAAGTGCATGCCTGTACCTACCGGAAGCTTGACGATGTTTGTAGCATTCGAGCAAATTTTTTCTCCATATCATTTTTAAAGTAACGGTTGAAACAAGGTTATAAGGGTATAATTGATCCCTTAGGGTTTTTTATGTACGGAAAAATTTTTTTACCGATTTGTAGTATCATGTGTGTGTGGCACAGAACGTCAATTCATTTATTTTTTGAACCCAAAGAAATCTGTCTATTCTTTGAATTTTACGAGACTTGGTAGCATAAATAAGGCAAAAGAGTTCTTTGTTCTCTCTCCTGTTCATTGTACTCATTCTAAATGCCGTCAAAATTTGTTGTTGTGAAAACGAAAAGTTGTCGTTAGAAGGCATCGAAACACACATGCGCATGATGTTTTCGATTTTGTATGTAACTGTTCTTTGACTAGGAACAAAATTTGTTTTTAGCATATTTTTGAAGTAATTAGTCGAGTTAGTTAGTTGGTCAACATTTTTTGAACGCTGGAAAAAGTGGATTTTTTGGCTTTTTTTTCAAAATTTAATTTCAAGCAAATTTTTTTTTTGCAGTTTGACCTAAAAATAGTAAACACAACTTCTCGGTTGGGTTGCAACTGCCTACAGGCACTGTGGATGAGCATGATTCAATTGCCAACTATCGCTGTTGAGTGTCTTTGCGCTGCTTACTCATGAGTGAGACAGAGGGAGGGGAAAAGGAAGCTCAAAAGCTTGCCAAGAACTTACTTTTTCCACAAAAAGCTCCGAAAAACTTGTTTCATCTAATCTCTGCCGTCGTCACACTTCCTGCATGGGGTGTAGTATATTTACATTAGTGTAAAAAAAAATGTTTGTGGTAAAACAAAGTGAGTACTCAAAATGTTCGTTGCTGCTGTTCTTGGCATCAAATACCGGCTTTCAAATTCGGTTGACTTCACTCACTTTGATGACGCAGTTATTAGAAAATTTGGTTTTTTACATATTTTTTTTTGGTATGTGTTACGTTTACCTTGTTGCATGTTATTGCTGCAGATGACAAAAAAAATTGTTGCACGTTTTTTTTGTATTTTTTGTAATGCAAAAAAAAAAGCTTGTTAGCGGGACCAATTCAAAATAGAACAACTTCTACGTATTTCGAATTTCTTTAATGTTCAAAAATATGTAACATTTTTCTTAACTGAATCAAATTATGTATTTTCGTATTTACCGGAACCGTATTTAGATAATTTTTAACACATACTGGTATAATTTGAAATTAATAGGATAATTTGATTGTTGACGAAAAATTGAATGAAAATTTACGTGATAAAAAAAATTTTATATAATATTATATAAAAATATTTCTGTGAACACATCAAGATTATGCTCTTTTGGAAGTAAATTTTTTGAGGTTTCCTTCATTCATTTTTTTATATTATTTTCAAAAAAACTGTACAGACGACAAACTTTTTTTTACGTAAAACAAATTGCTTTTAAAACAGTTTTTTTGACAGACATGTCAATTCTAGGTGCATGTGACCTTTGTGACTGTCAGCATTGGGAAATCGGTTGCGTTCACATTTGCTAAAAAAATCAAAAAATGCCGATAAAAAAGTAAAAAATGATTTTGATAACGAGCTTCAATGGTCGCAGACATGTCTCTAATTTTCACACGTTGCGTAATAAATGTAGGAAAGTATAGTTCCTAATATTTCCATGGTGCCGGGAAGAAGCATGCCGTCGTCGTCGTCCGTAGACATCGATGTCGATGCCTGTCCTGGGAAAATATCGTATAGTCCAGGGTGTGGCAGCCTGTGTTCTTGTTCTTCTCATTTGTGAACCCAAGACTAAAATGTAACTGTTCTAGATGGTTGGCTGCGTGCGCGAGCCAGCGAGCGAGCAAGCAACTGCTTGCATGCATGCCAATGCATACATCTACGTCTGAGAGATACGAATTTTTAATAAATTTTTGCCCTTGCATTTGTCATGATTTTTTGATTCATAATCTTTCTTTTTGGCGGAATTCTTCATTCTGAGGCACGCTTTTAGGGCTGGCAGGGATTTTTGTGCGCCAATGTTCGTTTTTTTTTATTCCCTATTCATTTTGGGACACGAATCAAGATTTTTGACTCCGATTTTAACCCCGGAGGCAGGGTTGGGGGTGAACTCCGGAGTCTCAACTTTTTTTAGTACAAAAACAGTTCGTTTTCGTATAGTGTCAAATTTCGACAACTCAGAAAGCACTAATTATAATTGTTGCAGTTGAAGTGGCCTTTCCAGGAAAACAAGAACTTGGTGCGTGCATTTTTCACTTCCGTTTATGTTAACCTGACAAATCCAAGAATCAATTTACAGTCGAGTGTCTATAACGATGTTGTTATATTATTTTTCAGTTCAGTAAAACCGTCTGAATATTTATTTGTTACATTTCGCAAAATTTAAAGTTATACAAATAATTTAAAATAAATTTTTTGATACTACGAAATTAAATTTTATTTTTTCTAAAGCAGCAAAACATTGAAAAAAATTAACTTTCATTCTGTTTTTGCAAGCCATTTTTCTGCCTGCAAAAGGGTGCAAAAAGATGAGAATTCTGACGATAATGATGTCGGGAATTTTTTTTCGTGACATGAATGGCATGACTTGTATGCCGCTATCATACGCCTTTGCAACGCGGGAATACAGACTTTACGTACATACTTTTAAGTTTTTTTTCATAAAGTAGTAAGCATTCACGTGCCTTCACGAGATTTGTTTGAATGAATGAGTTTTTTTGATTCATTTATCAAGTTTTTGTATATTTCATTTGATAACTTGATTTTTTTAACTTTAAAAAGAACTGTAATTTTTGATGTTGAAGAAGAAACTTCCACAAAGTTTGCGACTGCAAAGTTTGAGTGACATCATTTGACTTTTTTTGATTGCTGCAACCTAAAATAAATAAATAATTTCAAGCATTTATGTAAAATTCTAGTTATAGATAGACTCCGACTTCTTTACACTTGTTTTTTTTGTAGAAAATGTCAACTTCAGTGTTCTTTCTTTCTTTACGATCAAAATATTTACTACGTGCCCCTGCCATTAGCCTAATTTCCCTGTATAGCTGTTTGCACTTGTTTTTCCTGTTGAAGTTTATGTTGTAGTCCAATCAGATTAACTTGAACATTGTGGAACGTTGTAGACTCGCTCACTGGACATGTGTTCTGCTTACACTTTACTTTGATCATTATAATTTTTGTTTTCTAATTTTTTTTGTTACTACAGTTTGTTTGAAAATTGCATTTTGTTGATGTTTTTTATCTAACGTAAGTTTTTTTAATTGCCCAAGACCAATACAGCTGTTTCAAAACCATAATTTCAACTAACTAACTATTCGTCGCGTTTATTTTTCTTGACCAGTTGGTAAACAAAAAAAAAGGTTGTCTAATTATTCATGGTTAGACAAAAATAAATATTTGTCTGGCTTCATTTTTTATCATTTTTATTTTTTCGGCATTAATTTTATTCGTAATGTGGCATACGGGCAACTAGTGAAACGTTAGGAATTTGTACTTTTTTCAACCTTTCGTTCAAAGACCATATTTTTTTGTTCCCGGAAATAAATAAAAATACGTAAACTGTTTTGTCGTTAACAGATCCAAATATGTAAGTTCATCTGTTACAAAAAGAATTCAAAAACAAATTTAGGTAATTTTTTTTGCTGATAGTAAGATTCACTTTTTGTCACTAAATTTCGTTTCAGAGACATTTGTTGTCAAAAAATCGTTTTGATGTGATAAAAATCCGGTAAACTTTTTTCATAGAAATTTTCAACCGATACAACGAAATTAACCTAGTCGTTTTTTTGTAAATTGCATTTCGAGCAATCAAATTTCCGATTTTTTGAACAAATTATAAAAAACTTGTAGTATGTTGTAAATGATACAGCTTTCTGTACCGCCGAGCAAGGAAGCAAAAAAAGAGATATTCTCAGACCCTATAAAAGCTCCTGTCGTTAATGGATCATTGTTCACCGTAAGAGGGCGCCAAAAGACTGAGGGTACTTTTCACACACGCGCCCCGCTAACAACGCTTATTTGACGACGACGAAGCTTTTGAAGGCGAAAGCGATGGCCACGGGTTGTAGAAAAAAAAGTGGGATGGGGTGACTGCCGGCAGCAATCTCGGACAATATTACGAGTTGTGCTTGCAATAATTTTTGTTCTTACCAGCATGAAAGGGTGAAGGGGTGAAAAAAAAGGTTTCTTCATAACATTTGATATTTGCTCTGACTCGACTGCCGACGTCCGACGGCATCTCCTTACCCTTCTTCCTTTGCGGGCGCGCGGGGAAAAAGCCTGGTCACGTTTTTGCTTATTTTTGTGCCTCTGACATTTTGGACGTTTTCACAACATTTTTTATGCTCTTCTCACCACCCTCGGTCGTGCTCGGTCGGTCTCGGTAGGTCAAGAAGAGGAGCAAGCGGGAGGGAAGACGCCTGAGGGGGAGTAGGGGGGTACTCACTCACTCGTGTCTTCCTCTTGGCATGCGAAGCAAAAACTGAAAACTGAAAGGATGAGATTCATCGTCAACATTGACAACGTTCTAGGTAATGTTTTTTTCCGGAGCATTTTTTTGTTGACACTTTTTTACAACAAAAAAAATCTACATGATAAGAAAAAAATTGTTTTATGTACATATGTTTCTTGTCAAATGTAGTTTTTTTCTGTTATTTTTGAATTTTTTGGTCTCACGACGATTTTAACTCACTTACTATTATTTGACTGCCAATTTTTCTGTCAAATGTTAAATTCTGCCTCATTTGCAAACGAACGAACACCCATTTTGGTCCATTCCCCCATCATCCACCCTCACAACACCCATAAATACCCTAATTTTATCACCAATTGTTTTCCTGAATGTATTTATTTATCATCCATGACGTTCACGCGGGAGTAGTGCCTTTACATAATATAATATGATATTTGTGTTATCATTGTATTCCATACGTATATGTACACAGGTTAATGACGTATATATCTCCGCTTGTTGCGTGTTGCGCTCCAAAACGAAGGTGGATGCCTGGTTTTGGGGGGAGGGAGGTTGATGAAGGTCGTTTGCTTCTATTCATCCAGAACCAAAGTGCTATAGTGTGCCAGAAAGCTTTGCTTTGCAATTCTGAAAGCCTTGTGAGGTCACAGAAGGAATGAATACGTGAAAGTATAATGAAATGTGAAGGTGTGATGATTTTGAAGCTCACTCCCACACTTTTTGAGTGTTCTAGGCAGTATTTAAACGGTAAAAATTCAGAAATTATGAATCAAAGAATTTTTACGGAAGAGAATTTTTTTGCTTTGAAATGTTTTTTTTTTATTTTTGGAACAAAAACGAAGAAATTGGGTTTTAAAAATTTTCTAAAAAAACTTTTATTTTTAAAAATTCCAAATTTACGTTTTTTACAAACCTAAAAAAATGATTTTTACAAATTCTAAATTTATGCTCACGTTTTTTTGAAAATTTAAAAAAAACTTTGATTTTTACGGATTCCAAATTCACGTGTTTTGAAAACTTTAAAAAAAACTATTTTTACAATTTTCGAATTTCCCTTCGGTTACACTTTCTTTCACTTTGCTTTTTTTATTGCGTGCCAATTTTGTTTCACGAGATTCAATAGATACATTCCTGACTTTTAGCAGTCTATAAATAAGTCAATCGTATACTTCATCCTTTCTTATGGATGACGGACGATATCCTTGGACAGCCAGCTTTCGCCTGAGAACGTGAGTGCCATCCGTCAGTCCGCCGTGCGCAGTCGCCGTCATGCCCCTGCCCTTGGGCTCGCCAGGCTGGAGTTCGCCAGACGCCGTTTCCGTTTCCGTCGCCCTCTCTGTTTCCGATGCGGATATCGATGCCAACCACATCCCAAATTATTCTTACCTCTTCCTCGCCTGCGTGCCAATTGTCTGCATCATTGGCAACTGCCTCGTTGTTATGGCTGTCTGGACGACCCGAAGTCTCCAGACCCCGACCAACTACCTCCTCGTCAGTCTCGCGGTTGCCGATTTACTCATTGGGACCCTGGTCATGCCGTTCAACATCTACCTGTCGGTCAACGGTCTCCACTGGCACCTGTCCCTCGAAATGTGCTACGTTTTCTGCGTTTTTGACGTCGCAGCTTCGACGTCGTCAATCGTGCATCTGGTTTTGATCAGCATAGATCGACTCGTCGCAGCTACGAAACCGGCGGAGTACAAAACTTTCAAGCACAGAAAGCGGGTTTACTTTGCCATCGGATTTGCGTGGGTGTTTAGTATCGGACTCGCCCTGCCTCTGGGCACGGGATTCAATACCCGTGCTGATGATTATCTGAAACGGCATCACCACTGTGGTATCTACAATCACTGGTATATGTTTTACTCGTCTATCTTTGCCTTCTACCTGCCGTGCATCATCATGTCCATCACCTACGGATACATTTTTTATCGCCTCAGAAAAAGGCTCCGGGCTATACAGTTGCAGGAAATGGCTGGCGGGCAGTTTCTAGGTTTGTAAAATAAATTTTAATGAGAAAAAAAATTTCTAAAAAAATTTAAATTTCTTATTGATTTTTTGATTTTTTTAACATTTGGCATAATTTTAATTTTAAAAAACATTTTGCTTAATGTAAAAATAATACAAAAAATAAAGTACTTTTTTAAAATTTTTTTAAAGCTTTTTTTACAAAAAAATAGTTCGAATTATTGCATAAAAAATTTCAAATTTTATTTTAATTTTTTAATTATCAATTTTTTTGTTACAAAAATTGAAAATAATTTTTTTAGGTTTCGGAGCGGATGTCGGAAACATCACGACCTCAGCCATCGAAACAGTAATCGGAATATCCCCTCGAAACCGAAACATGATTTCCTGGGAAAAACCTCTGCTCCGAAAAATTGAGGAAACAGCAGCCGAACACGCATCGTCGCTCAACGATAGTGAACGCGAACAACTCCAGACCATCTTGGAAGCCGTGCAGCCATCGAGCAGCGGCAGCCAGGAGCTTACAGTCTACGACGACGACGAACGTCCTCCCTCCGTTGTCCTCGAAGCAGTCACGCTGAAAGTTTCGCCTTGTGAAACTGCGAGTTCTAGTACTGTTTTGGAGGTTCCAGGGTACTTTTTTTTATTGGAAAAAACGAACGCTGAATCCCATTTTTTAGCCCAAAAAGACGATTCTCAGACGCACTCCAACAACTGAGCTCCAAAAACAGAAAAAAATCTGTAACAATTGGCAGCGTTAAAGTAATGCCACCCCGTCGACACAGTCTCCAGCCCCAGAGTTGCAAGCGGGGCTCTGACGACAAACGTGGAGGCATCGGCGTTGGTCTAAAACCGCCTCGAGGCAAGATGCGTCGACTCTCCGAACTGATTTCCGATTGGGAACGCCCGAACGCACGCTCATCTCTTTCCAACATGTACAGCTTTGCTCGTCGCGAATCTGTCTACATTGCCCGCAAAAAACTTGCCGGTCTCAAAGATTGGGCACTGGATCTTCTCGCAAAACTCAAATCCCGCCAGGGCATGGCTATTCGCCGCGAGACTCGTGCGACAAAATTGGTCGCAACTGTCATGGTTGTTTTTCTCGCGTGTTGGCTGCCTTTTTTTACGCTTAACATGATCAAGGTCTACAAGCTGATGTACAACGCGTGGCCGAATGATTTGGAGTACCTCTTTCACTGGTTTACGGCTCTGGGCTATTTGAACTCTTCGCTTAACTTTTTTATTTACTCTGCTATCAATCAGGTTTGTAAATAGAGAATTTGGATTGTTTTGGGAGACAATTTTCGGTTTTTTAGAAGTTTCGATCGTCTTTCCGTCGACTTGTTGGACTTCGGAGAGAAAGGCAGAAAACATGGATGTTGCCTCCCAAGGAGGTCGCCCGACGTCACGCGCGCTACGGTTGTGGATGCGGGCCGTTTCACAAGGTCAAGAAAACTACGCTGAGGAAGGCTTCTAGTGCGGGGTAGGTTATAAAAAAATTAATCGGGGTGGAGTCGACTTTGGACTTTGGATTTTGACCCCGACTTTGACCCCAAAAATGACCCCGACTCCGACCCCGACTCTGACCCCGACTCTGACCCCGACTCTGACCCCGACTCCGACTCCGATTCCGATTCCGACCCCGACTCCGATAATCGGAGTCCGATTCCGACTGCAATCCCGACTCTTACTTCGGCCCCAACCTCGGCTCCGACCCAGGCTTCAACCCCGACTCCTACCCCGGCTCCGACACTGACTCCGACGCGGACTCCGACTCCGACTTCGACTCCTATTTTGACTTTCACCCCGACGCTTCTCCAAAAATCACTGAAATTAAACTTACCATTACTCTAATTTTCAGAATCCTTGCCCGACGATTCTCAGTCAACAAACCCGAAATCATAATCGATGAGGTATCTGTCATCTCGCACAATAATATTTCGATTTCGGCAGGTGGAAATACGACATTTCGGTTTGTTTGTGCTTATTCTGACTTGCATAAAGCAATTTTATTTTACAATTTCTATTTTCAGTCGGTCATCCGATGATTGCATTCGTCGATCGTCGAGCGAAGTCATCGGTGGCGTCGTCTTTCCTTCCAACTACAACAGTCGTCGGGGATCTGGTATGAGCAATTCTTCTGCATCCCTACAGCTGCACGACATGCATCAAATTGCCGTACAGAGTGTTACCGATGCCGAGATATTTGTTTGAAAATGGCAAATTTGATTTGACAAACAAAAAAATATTTATTTATTTACAAACTGATTTTACGGGTTTTTTTGGATTTGCCATTTTTGTATAATACATACTATACATATTGTGTATACGATACTCGATTGTTGGTTCTACAACTCATTAGATAATAAATAAGGTAGTTTCGTACATTTTTTTTGTATAATGCATGAACAAAAAAATGTGTGAAATCTTATTTTCAACCTCATTATAAACAAAAAATGTGTCTCGTCAACAAATCACGACATGTCAAAGGTGTGAACGGATCTCAACATTTTTTGAAGTTGCCAAATGTTATGGCAGATAAGTTCAAATTCTCACGTCGCCAACTTTTTTTCATGCGACGGATCCGGGATCGATGGGAAAACGGATATTAAAAACTTATTTTTCATATTATTTTTACGAGCGTCCGTAATAAAATACATATGATTTCTTGCCAGTTTTGATCTATTATTATGCATATTTATTTTTATTTGTATTGAGAGTCTTGCACTCGTCGAAAAGCAAGATTTCTCTGATCTCGTAGCTCTCATCGTGTCAAAAATTGTTTTATTTATAAATTGTACCACTTGATTTCACTGATGTTGTTATTCAGAAGTGTTCGGGTCCAACAGAAACGTACATAATCAAAAATTTGTCATCATCTAGCGTAAAAAAATCACCTTCACCTCAAATCATCGGTCTTTCTATTTTTTCTGACATGAGTGGCTATTGAAGTTGTATAAGCGTCGTCTCGCGTGTGAGTGAGGTAATCTACTTAGATAATGATGTTCAAGAGCTCTAAGCTTTCAGCTTTTAGTGGTATATAGTAACTTTCTCTTCGCACAATCTTTTTTTTCTATTCTCCGCCGTGTTTCACGTGAAAAGCGTATTTCCCGGCTATTAGGGGATTTTTTGTTATTGTTTGGAACAAGATCGCAATCATTTGTTGCAAGAGAAAAAAATGTGCAGAAGTAACAAAAAACATGGTGGCTTAATGGGTTTTTTGATGTTTTTTAGAACATTAAAAACATTTTAATTTTATTGACAGCTTACATTAGAAATTGTGGTTTGGGTTACAATATTTACCTGGTCGCTGTGATTTTTAGTAACGACATAAGAAACGACTGACATGAGGGATCAGCATGTTCAAGTGGTTGAAAATCGATGACAAATATTTATAAAAAAATGCATAAAAAACAAACCATAAGGCAGGGTTCATCAAAATTCGAGATTTTATTAGTGTCAACATGTTTCTCGTGTTTCGGGCCCCCGAAACGCAATAGTTTTATTTCTTGACTTGCACAATGTGATTTTAATCGCAAATAAATAAAAATAAAAGTATCCACGCGTGCTGGAAAAAACACTTGATTTTGGATAAAAAAAAAGTGCCATTAAATGTCGCTATCTTGCGAGATTCAAGATGTACATAATAATATTTCTGACTCGTGCTTGTGAGAAGGTTTTGACATACGGTTGCAGTTAAATCTTTAATGCTGGATCTTAACTTGAATTGGTTACTTCAACGGCATTTTTATAACTTTTTTTGTTTTTTTTTGGACGCATTTGCAAAAATATTTTTTTGATGTGCGAAATTGTAATATTTATTTATTTTCGGCACTTTAAAATGTGCTTACTGAGGTGATTAGAGTGTGGAAATGGCTTTTTGTCCATTCAGCTCATCCTGGATAGCACGGATCAATCTCGGATGAGCTTAACTGCCTGCAGGCAAGCAGATGGTCAACACATGTACTGGCTACTACTTTTCATTGCTGTTGCATTGAAACTGTGAGATTAGAACAAGCCGTCCACCCAGCTAGGCAAGCAGGCTGGACAGGCAACGCTTGTTTGAGGGCCCAGGCGGACACGTGGAACATTCGTGCACTCAAAAAGCCCCAAAAAGATGCTCTCTAGCCCCAAAGCTCCGCCCCTGACTGAGATTAAGTATTCTTCTATGCTTCTTTGCTTCTTTGCGCACAGATAAAGAAAGCCCAGCAGGTGTGTTATTCTTACCCTTGCCTTGCCCAGCGGTCGGCCAAACTCCACATCCACAGATCAAAAAAAAATTTGTTGGACTACTGTCATCCATAAAAATTTTTTTTATTTCTGGGATTCAAGGTTTTTTCTTGCCACATCAATCAAGTAGACGTGTCATTTTTGCGTCGTTTATTCGTCCCCGATTTTCCAAATTTCTCCAGCGGTTGTTGTTTCAAGGAGAAAAATTTTATTATCTCTATAGAGATATATATTTTTTTAAATAAGTATTTAATATTTTTGTCATCCGACCTATTAAATTCCGAGTGAAATGCTTCGCATCAGTTCATCGGCTACGACGACCAGCAATATGACAGACGAGGACGGAATGTCATCCCTGGCAGATGACGTGATTCTGCCCAACGACGATGCGCCACCTTCACCGTTTGCTCCACTCAAACATAATCTCGTGCCAATTTGCACCATCGGTTAGTTTTCAATTTTTTACGGCAAAAAAAATGAAAAATCTATTTTTATAGCTTCTAGCGTTTTTTTTCAATTTTTTTTGATACAAAAAAATGTAAAATGTATTTCTAGAAACTTTTTACCAATCCTATTTTTAAGTTTCCTATTTTCGTTCAAAACCAAACAATAGAAACGTTCAAAAAATTTAAAACTTCCATTGTTTATTGTCCCAATGCTTGCTTACATTTGATAGACGTAATTCCTGTCCTCTAACCTTTCCCCTATTGTTTGATGTCAGACGGAGAACGTCCTCTTCATAGCTTCTTGAGTACCCGATACACACGTCTTGTCTTGTCTTCCGGGAGGAAAAGATAGATCGCGCGCACCGATGTTTTTAGAAGTTTACATTGGAGTTTGTATCTCTACTTAAAAAATGAGCCTTGATGCGCAGCATACCAATGATGTGATTTTTTTCAAGAGGAAGTAAAAAAAACAATACGAAAAAGTATTTACAGTATACAAACTTTTTACGCTGTTAAAAAAAACATTTGTTGAGAAAAAACATTTTGATTGACATATTTACACTTTCCCTTTTTTTGTTGTTTTTCGATTTTGAAGTATTTTCTTGTGGTTTTGGAATTTTATTGTTTGATAAATAAATAAAATATCCAAAAAATGGTTTCAACGAAAATTTTTTTTCGCAGAAAGCAATAAAAAATCCTTCCGATAAAATTTATTTTGCGTCATTAAAGATCCCAATTGCAAAATCCAATTCATTTTTCAAATTTTCAATCTGCAACAAAAATCTTGTAGTCCTCTTAAAAAAATGTCATCAGCCATCATATTTTTTTTCTCCCGTGTTCGTTCATTAATTACGTTAAAACAAAGAGCCGAGTGAGCAAATGAACCCTGCCCTGTGTTCGTTCTCTCGTTCGCCTGGCCCTGGCCTTGGCCTTGGCCTTGGCCGTGGTTAATGACGTCAATGACCGCCAGCTCTGACAGCAGACAGCCGAGTCCCCAAGTATCTAGATAGATGTTTAGCTGCTCTCTACAGGCACTCAAAAAAAGATCAAGAAGAAGGCAAAGACAAAGACAACTTTTTTTTGGTCTTTGTCTCTGCCGAGTAAAGTTTCAAAAAAAAGTTAAAAAGTTAAAAATCAGAAAAAAAAATATACGTCACAACAAAAAAATTTTTCATTACCGTATCCCTTCAGGTACGGGCACCTTTGGTCGCGTTGAACTCACTCGACACCGGATTACGGGTTCGTACTACGCAATAAAATCCATGTACATGCCAACAATCATCGCCAAGAGACAAGTCGATCACGTGCACAATGAAAAGCGGATTTTGGAGCGTCTCAGTCATCCGTTCATCGTTCAGCTCTACGATACGGCTAAGGATAACAAGAATCTCTACGTTATCCTTGAGTTTTTGTCCGGTGGAGAGCTCTTTAGCTACCTGCGTATGTCCAAGACATTCCCCAGCTACATGGTAAGATTCTACGCGGCCGAGATCACGCTCGCCCTCAGTTATTTGCATCTTATCACTATCGCGTATCGCGATTTGAAGCCGGAAAACCTGATGGTCACTCACGATGGACATATCAAGTTGACTGATTTTGGATTTGCCAAGGAGATTCATAATAAGTTGGTTTTTTTCTTGGGTTTTTGAAAAAAAATTTCTATTGTCGGAAATTTTGTTTTGCACAAAAACTTTTTTTGCCCCAATTTTTTTCTAAGTGCCAAGAATCTATTTTGGTATCTCTTCTTGCACTCGTGCACTTTGTGCTTTGCACGGTGGTGGTCATGCTGCCTTAGCTTATCCACCAATGATTAAAAACAAATTTTTCTGGTGTCTGGCAATTTGTAGTGTTCTCACTCGTAGCCCCTATCGTAGGCAGGCAAAAATCGTAGGCGTTAGGCGTCATCAGCTGCTATTCACCTGCACGCCCGGTGATTACTAAACATTTTGCAGCATATACATAATCACCGGTCAATCAGCCGCCCGCGGGCGTTTTGAGCGCCCGCGGCGTCTTTAAAGATTGCAAATATATTTTTTACCTGGACTCACCTGTCTGCTCTTTGTCCGAAAGCTTTGAGTTTTGAAAGACGAAAAAATATATCATTACCACCCGCTAAGCAACGGCGAAAACAGACTTTTCATTTGAAAAATATTGCCTTGATCGAGTGTATGTACTTCGCCGATGAATAAGAGCCAAGGGACGAGTGCCAGCAGCTCCGAAGCAACTGTTTTGGATTTCTCCCTTCTATCTTCCCCCTCAGGCGTCCCGTAATCTCGAAATTGGTGAAATTGAATGCAAACAAATCTCACCAAGTCATTAATCACAAATCCATCATTTTATCCCAGAGGGAAACGAGCGCCAACCGCTGCTATGATAGCTAGCTTATTTATCACTGCCCTCACTCGTCCAGATAAAAAGAAAAAATAACTAATTAAGAAAATAACCACCGGGAGACAAAAGTTCAGATCAGCGAAAGAACAAAGACGAGGGAAAAGATAACGTAAACAAATTTGAAAAGTCATAAAAGTAATGATTTTCGCATGCGAAGGTTCAAGAAAATCAAATAAAAAAACAAAAACAATTATAAACAGGAACAATTTTTTTGTTTTGGACACATGTGTTAGACCAATTTTTTTTGCCTTGGTTCATTTTTTTCAAATAATTTTTTATTACAAATCAATAAAAAAACTTAGGTTTAATTTTTTCAGAAAAATACACATTTTAGAAAATAGTTTAGCGTAAACGCGAAAAAAAATAACAGATACACAAAAAAAGTGCAAAAACTAAAAATTAGAAAATTCATGTAATTTTCGTTCTAAAAATCAATTTTTCCAGATCCTACACAATCTGCGGCACGGCCGAGTACATGGCGCCGGAAGTCATCGCGCGTCAAGGCCACGACCACTCCATCGATTGGTGGGCCCTAGGAATCCTGATCTTCGAACTCATGGCCGGACGCCCGCCCTTCCCGGGTCATTCAACCGCCGAAATCTATGAAAACATCCAAGACCACGCTGGCATTCCAGATTTCCCGAGAAAAACGTTCAGCACCAATGCCAAAGACGTTATCATCAGCCTGCTCAAGGTTGATCCCAAGCAGAGACTCGGCTACGGCCCAGACGGCTCGGACCGCGTCAAAAAGCATTGCTGGTTTGCATCTGTCGACTGGGATCGTCTCCTGAACAAGGCCGTACCCCCGCCACTCGAGCCGACCGTCTACCACGAAGGAGATACGGGAAACTTTGACAGCTATGACGAAGCGGATATTCTGCCTCCGGCTCCCCAGCGGGATCTCGATCTCTTCGATGAGTGGTAATTGAAAGCGCAAAACTTGTAAAAAACATCTGTTTACAATATTTACAATCATCCGTGATCTCAGGATATTTACCCTTGCTGTAACATGTATTTTTTGTCGTTCAAGTACATAATTCCTCCTAATAATTGTTTGTGTAAAAAATTGTTCAGATACATACTAGCCATTCATTCATTTGTTTATTATCCGGCGCATTTATGTATAACCTCGCATGGCGTCTAATAAAAAACTGTAGAACAAAACATTACGACATCGTCTAAAAAACTGAAAACCGGAAAAATATTTATGACAAAAAAAAACATTTGAAATAGCACTAAAAAACAAAAAAAAGACAAAAAAATTCGGTCTGAAAACTATAAGCGGTTTGGTGCGGCCAGTGTTTGCTGCCGCGACGCACGAAAGAGAGACTTTTTGTTTGCCACTTACATGGTCAGTCTGTCGAAAAACCGTTTTATTATTTTCAGGCAAAACAACGGCGATTTAGTATAGGTGGTAGCATGTATTTGCAACCCGTGAAAAATCAACTGATCAGAAAAGCCATTTTGTGCGGCCAGTGTTGGCTGCCACGACGCACGAAAGAGAGACTTTTCGTGTGTCGTGTTTTCGTGAGTGCTAAAGCTGACGTCATAATCAGCGCGCCAAAGAATAGTATCACAAATGCACTATGCAAATTTGGCTTCCGCTATATAAACTCAATTGTAACGCCATTTTTTGCTTAGTTTGCAGTATACAACTATTTCCGGCGTTAATACATCGTCGGAAATAATCGCCGTCGGAATCTGCGACTTCTCGGCGACAACTACCGTAATTGTGACGCTCTAGCCGTACGGCGCTCTTCCTTTGACGCACGAGACAACTTTGCCGAGTGTGGCAACCGAATGAGGCAGATCTTTGACGATGGGTAATCGAAACTCGACACCAAGTAAGCTAGTGCTTATATATAATGATTAATTGGTAACTGATGTTTTAGAGAAAAAAGAAACAAGTGCTGCGCTGATATCTGAGGTGAGCAATTTGACGGACACGGGGGAGACAGAATCGACGGCGGGGACGGTACCGATGAAGTCGACAGAAACGGTGGTGCCGACAGAAACGACGGAGCCAACAACAAAAACGACGGAGCCAACGACAGAAACGACGGAGCCGACGACAAAAACAACGGAGCCAACGACAAAAACAACGGAGCTGACGACAGAAACGACGGAGCCTACAAAAGCAACGGAACCGACAGAACCGACAACAGCAACAGAACCGGCAACAGCCACAGAACCGACGGATCCGACAAAACCGACAACCACGGAAAAATTGCCTCCGGACACGAATAATCATCCCCCGGTGAATCCGCAGCCTTCGCAGGAGCCCGCGTCGTCGCTGACGCCCTTGTTGCCGGAATCGTCGTCCACAACAAAACAACTGATAACGTCCCCGAAATCGTCGATCCCGGCAAAAGCAGCTCCATACTTTGTAACTGGTGTCCCTGTGAGGGATGTGCACAATGATACGTAGGTTTAAAAAAAACTGACAACTGAACAAACCAACTTTTTTTCAGCTTCTTGATTTTTACTCTCGGAATCACAGTAGGCATCATTGTGATCACGATAATCGGATTCTGCTTCTTCTTTTGGTGCGTCTACAAGAAGGAACAGGAGAAGCGGCGAGTCTATACCTACGAGCAACGACGATTCAGCGGTGACGGTCCTTTAAACATCCGACTGATGAGGTAGGCAATGGACTGGGATACGGTAACTTTCAGAAAAAATATGGATTTTTTAGAAAACCATCAAAACAAGGTACAAGAGTGGAAAGAACAAACAGAAGACGGCAACCCAGGCAGTATGAACATCCGGAGCTGGCGCCGAGCTACATCGAGCCTGACAAATTTGTGCACAAGGGTCACCTCGTCGTCGACAAGTACCAAGAGCCGGAATACGTAAGTTTTACGGCAAAACTTTTAAAAGCCAAATAAATATAATATTTTGTTTCAGCGCCACGCTCTTGAAGATCAGACACTTTCGGCGAACGACAAAAACTTGAAGGTGACGTGGCAGAGCAAACATGAAGTCGTCGATTTTGGTGAAAACGTGGAAGAGGTCATCTCCAATCGAGATCACAATAAATGTAAGTTTCAAACAGGATCCAGGTGAAAGATTTGAAATAAACCCCAAATTTTAGCAAAAACGAGGAGAAGCACGATGAGGTCTACGGCACCTAGCAGTTCTATGCTCGAAACCGGCGACACTGCAGCCACGCAGTCTCTCGGCCTTCCGCTCGACAGTGTCATGAAGATGGGTGCCCGCAGTCGAACTGCTGAGATCTCGGGTGGCTAATTAACTGTTTACTCATGTCTCTGATAAACTATTTTAATTTAATGGATTGACTTTTGTTAAACATTTTTTGCAGTATTTTTTTTTAATTGTGAAAAACAAATTTAAAAAAATGAAAGAATATTTTTTCAATTGCGGAAAAAAAATTAAAAATAATAATTATTATTGATAATTCGAAAATTCGTACCTTGTTCCAAATTTGTTCCCATTTTGGGTTCAAAAACCGAATCTGTTCAAAAACGCTCACACACCCGGTTCCCAGCAAGAATTTCTCCAAAAAAATGTTTTATGAAAACCATACCCGGCGCATTTATGTAACCTCGCAGGTATCTACGTAATAAAAAATCGAAAAAGAAAAAAACATTCACAAGTCACCCAAATCCCCGAAATTTCTGTCCCACCACGGCGTCGACGGATGTCAGACCCCTGACGATGCAGCTCTGTGCCCAGCGACTGATCCTTCCGGCGTGTCGTTGTTCTGTGAATCTCGCATCGATGAGGGCAACGATACCGTAATCCGAGCGATGACGAACAACGCGTCCGATAGCCTGGTTGACTGCGGTCATGCAGATGTTGACAGCAAAATCCGAGCCAATGGTGGTGTCGTTGTTGAAGTGGGATTTGAGGTAGGTGGTCTTGGCGAGAAATTCGGAAGTCTGGACATTCGGGTAGGGAAGGCCGATGATGACCACGCATCGAGCGAGTTCGTCGTTGAAATTCACACCTGGAAATTTAGATTTTTTTGTAAAAATGGATCGAAAGCTGGAAAATAACAGACCTTCGCTAAATTTGCCACCCAGGACGGCAAAGAGGGTAGCGCGTTGCTTTTTCGCTTTTTCCGAGTACCGATCGAAGACGGTAGCATTTTCGCCTTCGATGAACAAAGGTCGGGATTTCTGAAAAAACACAAAAAATGAATTCAAGAACAAACCAAAAAAAAAATTTTTTTTATAAAAAAAATATTTTATATTTATTATAGCATGAACTTTTGTGTCCAAACCTACAAAAATAGAAGTCTTTTTCCATTTTAAAAACTCTATTAATTTTTTAAAATGCCATAAAATTTTTTTTTTTTAAATTCGTTGAAATGGAATTATTTTTTTGAATTTTGAAACGTAAAAACTCACCAAAATCCCAACATCCGAATTCTTCCCCTCCCGTTTGATTGCCGCCAGGACAGAATTCAAAAAAGACTTGCTCGGAAAAAATACCACCAAGCCATTTTCAACAACACCTGAAAATCTGGCAATAGCACCCAAAAGTCGAAGCATCATCGTCGGCGTCTGCATCGATTTGTGGGTAAATGTCAGGTATCCTTCTTTGTCTCGATCTAAAAGCCACAAAAATAACAGTCAAAAATTTTTTTATGAAAGAAAAAACCCACCAATCAGCGCAATTTTCAAATTGTCAATTCCAATTATGTGATCGTAAGACTGATTGATTATTTTGTCCTTCGCAATGCCACAATCCTTGGTCAAGAGTGAGGTAATCAACTCCGAAGGACGCATTGTGCCACCGAGAAGGATAGTTGACCGGGCTTGGGTAACAACTGGGAGAAACTTTTCACCGCCATTCAGACAGAGCAGTTGCACTCTGAAAATATAAGAAATGGGCTAAATTTGACAATAAATCGTTGAAAAAAATTTTAAAACACGAAGAATGTTAAAAATTACCATAGGTTTTTTCGTGCCAAGACCCTACCGAAAGTTTCGAGTTCCAATTTGTTCGAAACCGCTAACAGATCTTGGTTCCCGACACGAAAATATTTTTCGCTATAAAACCAACCTTCTCGGATTAGCAGAAGGATTCACGATAATTTGAAAATTATCACCGGCAATTGCGAGTGCAGAAAAAAAATCCACAACATTGAAAAGTGGAAAAGTTGGCACATTTTCGGTCTTTTCGATTTGTACTACTTCAGTCTTTGACGTCACAGCTGCAGCTGCAGGAGAAATTTGATCGCCTGCGGCTGCGGGTTTGGATGCATGCGATTTAGCATGCAGGAAAGCTGCAACACCGGATCGCGGTTCCTGGTGGAGATCTGCAGGTGTAGATGTCACCTCTGTGACGTCATCAGCCTTTTGATACTTTGAACTTCGATAGAATGAAAAAATTCGGGAAAACAAATTCGATTTTTTGGCACGTTCCATAGCCTGGATTAGACGAAATGCGTCGTTTTTCAGGGTCTGAAAAAGAAAAAAAAATTCTAAATGGTTTCGACACGAAAAAAATGTCTAATTGGGTTTTGGAACAAAAAAAATCGACAATCGTGTCAAAAATACAAAAGAACATTTTCTGACCGTTCTACAATAATTTGAGTTTCAGAAACCTAAAACGGTCTCAACACGAAACTTTTTGAAATATTTGATTTTTGAAACAAAAAACTGGAATGGTGTCATTGATCTCAAAAGAAAAAAAAACCGAAAAATATTTGGGTGTCGCGAATTCTTCGCGAACGCGGTTCAACACCAACGCGAAATCTACATAACTCCAGCAATTTCTCTATATATACGTTGTTTTCCTTTCCTTTCACGGACTCTTACTTCCTTACTCTTACCCTTACGTTTCTGTACGTACCCGCACTAGCATAACGAGCACTAAAGGAGCACAACAGGAGAGAAAGACGCGCGGGAGCTACCGAGGGTCGGAACGAAAATGAAGGAGCACAATGAAGCGCACCGCCCAACATTATCCATCTTTCTGTGATGCTTATTCAAATTCCTTCGATAAAAACAAATAAATTAGAATTGCGGAGCGCAACAAAGCACATGAACGCGAATTTGTCACAAAAATAAACATTCGCGCGCAAGGCCTTCCCCCCCTGTTGTGCTCCTTTAGTGCTCGTTATGCTAGTGCGGGTACTGACAATAAATTCTTCCTACTAACTCTCGATTTCTCTGTGAAGCTTCCCTCGCGTGGCCCGTTCCGCTGTGGAACGGAGGGAAGTTCTCCACATTGGGTTTTGGCACAAAAAAAATGGCTTTCGTGTCAAAACCACTAAAAATTCATTTCCGATGATTTCTAACGTATAAAATAAAAAGTCTTACTTCTTCCAAAAAAACAGCTGCAGACATGTTTTTTTCAGCCCGTCGAACGTAAAATTCGCTTCGCAGAACCTTCAAACACTGCTTCAGACCAGCTTCCGTCAATTTCAGATTTTTGAAATCCGCGGCCGCAGTATGATCGCCTCGGACTTCAAGAAATCTGCCGATCACGTCGATGGCGAGTGCCAGCTGGTTGGTATCCAGAGATGCGGAAGACATTTCGGTGAGGTTGGCAAACAGATTGTGGGCTTCATCGACGATTACGATAGTTTCGTCGTCGATTGTTAGGCCGACTGCTGACCGTAGCTGTGAATCGAGGAGCGTAGCGTACGGGACGAAGACGACTTCGCAGAAGGAAGCGGCTTCGCGGGACGCGTAGTAACCGCATGCTCGATGGGATATGGAGGAAGAAACCACGGATGACAGATCACGGCATTCGCCGACGAGGATCCGATCGGTGAGGGCGAGGACACTTTTTGAGGTGTAGTACGGACATTTTGAGCACTAAAAATGGGGCAAAAACTATAATTCTGAGTTCAAAAAAATAACGATTCGAGAAAAACGGTTTCGAGACGAAAAAAATGATCCAGTTGGATTTCGAAACAAAAAACAAAACAAATTTGCTCGATTCAAAAATTTATTTCGGCCACATTGGATTTTGGAACAAAAAAATGCAAAAAAAAATTCGAACAAAAAAATCGGAAAAAGTGTTCTCGGCACGAAAAAAAAAGTCCGATTGGATTTTGAACAAAAAATAAATTTCGTATCAAAACCACAAAAAACACTTTTGCAAAGTAATTTTACAGTAATTTGGGTTCCAAAAACCTATAGGTATTTTATACAATTGGTAAAAATGGTCTCAACACGAAATTTTTTGGCATAATATGGTTTTAGTAACGAAAAACAGTACCAATAATTTCTGCACGAAAAATAGATTTATTTAGTTTTTTAGAATGAAAAAAAGTACAAATGGTTTCGACACGAAAACAACAGATTTATTGAACGAAAAAAATTAACTTTACATAGTTTTTGACCTTTTCAATCCCAGAAAAATCCAACAAACCTCTCTCAATTCCTTGCATCGATCAACAGCAGCGGATGCCGGCAACTTGTTGACGACTGGATTCGGACAAAGCATGCCCCTTGATCCGAGGGCAATAGTTCGTGGCATAAATCTGGTCCTCTTCAATTCGTTCGTCAGCTGCTCGATCTGGGAATGAGTCCGTGTAGCGTAGACGAGTTTTAGGAGCTTGGGTTTTGGAGCATCCCTTGGACCACCGGGAACGTCTTCGATGTCCCCCGGATCGAGTGTCGAGATTCTGCGTTCGGCAGCTTCGATTCTGTCTTTGACCTGAACAAATTTATCTTCCTTCTCATCCGCGATTTTGGAAAGTTCGTCTGCTTCTTTGAATTTCTTCAGGGAAGTGTCAAAATCGTCGTCTTCGTTGCCTGAAAAAAATAAGAAGAAAAAATGTGTAAAAAAAAAATATAAAAAACCCCACCTTTTTTGAGCTCATCAATAATCCGTCGGTTTTCGGCAATTTCCAATTTTACAGCCCGCTGTTCGTCTTCGATGAAACTCAGCACGGCACAGAGCGACGTCAGTGTCTTTCCGGTACCTGTAGGAGATTCGAGGATACCAACTGATTTGGTTTTGATGATTTCGTAGATGTCATTCATCAGTTTGAGTTGAGTATTGTAAGGCGGAAACGGAAACGAGAATGGATGATTGACGGGTGCGTTTTCATCGTTGGACGCGGCTTGCCGGGGTCGCTTGACAACCATCGGGCATCGGGGTGGGCCGCATTCATGGATTGAGCGCTTCATTGAGGTAAAACGCAGAAACAAAGGGTAAAAGTTTGATTTGAAGAAAAAAATGGTTCTTTTGCACAAAAATGCGCGCAAAGGAACAGTTTGATGACAAAGTGTTCCCTAAAAAATTATTTGTGCTTTTTTTCGTTCAATTGATGTTTTTTGAATCTTGGTTGATTTCTGCGACGTAAATCAAGCTTTTTTTTCGGATTGTAAAAAGAAAGTGTGTACAAAATGTGCTAATCAATAGTCCAAAAACCATAAATTCCCATAAATCGCACTTTCAGGGAATTTATGATGCTCCTCTTCTTCTCGCTTTTTTTACGATGGCGGCGAAGAGGGGCGAACCGAGTGTTTGCTTCTTCACTGGTTGCTGACCTTTCTTCCTTGTTTTGTTACTTGTTCGCCGAAAAGAAAAATTGTTTTGTTCCTCGATCGATTTTTTTCCACAAAAAAAAAATGAACCAAAATCCAGATCTCGACTTGCTTCAGTTCTACGCCGATTACGATGAAGATGAGTACGATGAGATGGAGCGCGCATTGTTGCTGCATCAGTATCATCACAGCCAACAAGAACCCTTCGTCGAGACTTACTTTTGTCTTTCTTCGTCGTCGGAAGCTCTATTCACGCTCATAAAACCCCTCATATTGCTCGCGGTTTTGCAAAGAGCTATTTTTTGTATAGGTTCGTTGTTTTTTGACGCACTTTGGAAAGGATTTGGGATTTTAGCTGGTTTGTCGCTAATTTTGTGCAGCAAAAGTGTTACTTTTTTATGAGTAACACGGGACATTACAGCGTAAATTTAGTTTTGTATAACATTCATTTTTTGGTGCTAAAATGTTACTTTTGATTTTGCAGTCTAAAGATGAGTAACACTTTTTTTCACTATTGTATTACTTTTGATCGGAGTAACATTCTGATTTTGTCCTTATTTTGTTACTTTTCGTTGAACATACTATAATTTGTTTTTGAATTAAAAAAAATAATGTTCACTTTTTGTGCTTGATATGGCCCACTTTTTTCTCCTCCCCAATACACACATAAAACCATAAAAAAAAATCCAGTTTATTACGATCGATTTCAATGAACATTCTTCTTTTTTGTATCGTTCCTTTTTGTATCGTTCTTTTTCGTTTCAGAGTTTGAGAGATCGCTGAGGACGTCGTCCAAGGCCGGATAATCGCTTTGCCTTCGAACTACCAGTCCTTGTGCAATTTTTTTCTAAAAACAAAATTTTTGAACTCAAGGATCGAAAAGTGTATGCATCTAAAAGCTAAGCTGACCTCGCGTTCCTCTAGCACCTTTGCCTTGCCGTCGGACTTTGTACCACCACTGCTCGACAGCTCTATTTTCTCCGGCTCTGGCTTGTTGCGATTTGGAGGGGCTGGTTGTTGTGTTGCCTGCGCCTTTTGGGCCTTGGATGCCTGGACTAACTTTGATGTTGCGGTCATCTTTGAATTATTCACGCCGCCTGGCGGATTTCCTTCTGAAGACGTGGTAGACGTGGATTTCTTCTTCCAGCACGCTGAGAATGTTAGGATGAAGAGTCCAAAGCATACCATGGTGGCGTAGATGAAGCCTAGCAAGAAATTCTGCGTTGGCTCAGAACTCACGTCGACGTCGGAGAACTCATTCGGAGCCGCCGTCATCGTCATACGATCGTGATCCAACTTCCAGAAAGACAGACGATGGAGCGTGTGAGAGCAGTATTCGCCCAGTGGCACGTAAAACTGGAATGAAGCAATCGTTGATAAAAGCGTTCGAAAATATGCAATCACTCATTGGCAAATTTGAATAGCAAAACTTGACAGCTGATATGGGGAAAACATGTTTTTACTTTTGATAAAAAAAACATGTGAGTTTAAAAATACTTTTAAAAAAACTAACACACAAATTGAATTAGGCCAGAATCATTAAAAAAATCTTTGACTGATTCAAAAAGACCCAAAACTGCACAAATTGTAAAGTATAGAAAACGAAATTTCAATGTTACTCTGATGTGATGTTACTCTGAAAAAGTATTATGCAAAAAAAGTTTTACTTCATTTCAGCCTGCAATGCCAAAAGTAACGCAACATCGATAAAAATGAACGTTAATCTTACTGTCAGCGGAAGTAATGTTACAGATTTATGTTTAGATCAATGTCACTTATGTAAAACGTTATGAAAAAATGATTAAAAAAAACATTGTTCAGCCCAAAAAATTTTTTAAATATAAAATAAGTATAATACTTTTAGGTCCAAAAAACAGAAACTGGCAACACGGATCAGTTTCCTTACTCGGAATCGGCTATTTTCTGTACAATCGATCTACCTCAACGTGTATCATCGCATTACTTGTATACTTCGTAATTGCATATTTTTTCATTCTTTGCATCCGTCTGTCGAAAATTACCCAACAACCAACCCTGTGTTTTGGCCTGCTAGCTGGAAGTATTTTTTACATTTTGTTATGGTAAATTTTTTAATTATAGTATTTGCGTCCGAAATTTATATCTTTTTTTGTTTTTTTTCAGCCAACAACTAACATCCCCATCTGAATTCACATCCTTTCGTGGATCACTCATGGTCGTTGTTATGAAAATCGTATCCGTGGCCTTTGATTTGGCTGACGGAACGCAAAAAGAAGTCAACGTATACCAAATTGCCGGATACGTTTTCAACCCTGCTACCAGTTATTTTGGACTTTTTACGACCTTTGAAGCTTACCTGCAAGTTCATAGAAAATTTTTACCATCACTTAAATCCGGGCTCCTGATTTCTGGATTTTTTGGTGTCATCGCGGCTTGTTTTTTCTACAGTGCGTGTCTTATTCCTCAGATTTCAAATTTGCTGGGAGGAAAAGCATGGATCATCGACGACTATTTCACGGCCCAATCCTTCCGATTTGATCAGTATTTTATTCTTTACTTTTTGTGGCACCTGGCTTTGGTCGCCGGCTACCGGAATACGAATCTACGGGTCGTCAATGCAATTGACGTGGAATGGCCGCGGTCTATGACGCAGGTGGTCGTATCATGGAATGCTGCGTTGTCGGATTTTTTGAACATTTGTAAGTTTTGAACCTTTAAAAAATAACGAAAAACATATGTTATAGTATTTTATTTTTTAAACCGGTGGGAGTAAAAGGGAGTAAAAATGACCAGAAAAAGCGAACTTTTTATGCACTAAAATCGCAATTAAAAGTGAGAAAATAGATAAATAGAATTAAAAAAATTTTATGGATTTTAATTTGGTCTGATTTTTGAAAGTAAGAAAAATGTACGAAATTTTAATGTTACTTCTAACAAAATAATAAAATTTTGATGTACAAAGGTAATGTTTTATCATTAAATTTATTTAGTATACAAAAAATCGTATAATAATTATAATAGTTTCATTTTTACTAAAAAAACGATTTTATTTTTTCAAAAGTAACGTTTTACTAAAAAATGGTGCTTGTGCGTGTTCGTTTACAAGCATGATGACAAATTCTCACGTTCGTTCGTCCGTTGACACCATAATTATTTTTTTGTTTCCAGATGTTTACAAAAAAATCAAGTCAACCAATATCACGCTTGCTGTCCTCTCGACCTTTGTTGTGAGTTCCCTTATGCATGGTCTAACATTTCAAATCACCTCCGTTCTCCTCAGTTTGGCATTCTTTGCTTTGGCTGAAAATGGTAAGAAAAAAATAGCAATGCCGTTTGCAAAATAAAAAAAAAACGTTTTGCAGCTTTCCGCAAACGTCTTGCACGGCGCCTAAATCTGTGCATTTTGTCCCGACGCTGTCAAAGTTCATGTACGCACAATCGAAGTGCCAACAGCGTCTTAGTGCGACTTGCAACGATTGGTCTGAATTTGGCATTTACCTTTGCCAATATTCTGCTGCTTATTTACACCGGAATGGCATTTACGGGTGACCTGGATCTCGCGGAAGTGGATTACTCGGCTAAACATGCGCTGGCGCATTACGGTCGATACAACTTTGCCGGTCACGTTTACGCTTTGGGATTATTGGTGTTGAGTTTTGTGATATAAAAAAATGTATCGTATTCGTCAACGTATCATTTTATTACATTCAAAAAATTACATTTTACATTTTTAAAGTGGATACACAGGTACGCAGCCTAGCTACAGTAAGCCAAAAGGCATAGTGCCAGTCAAACATAATTCATTGAAAATTTGTCGTATTCGGGACTTTTCTGGTTTTTGTTGCACTTTTTGACGAACATTTGAATGCAACTGCAGATGCATGCTGCCAGTGAGACTGAAAATATTTCGGCAACTTTAAAAAAAAAACATGCGTTACTGAAAGTAAACTTACAAATAATAGACAATGCAAAAAACATGAGACATATCACAAACATGAAATCTGCAAAACGAGGATATCCTGTTACGGTCTCAAAATGATAGTCGGAGTACTTTAGCATTTTTGAACCTGATGGGAGCTCTGCCCGAAGTAACAGATGTAACTACAGGCAATGTAAGAGCACTGCTTCGGTCATAATGGGTGCCGACAAAGCCTGGGAATGGGGAATGCACTTTTAGAACAACCTGTAGTTCGTTGTCGTAACTGCTTTACTTGGAATGCAACCTGACGTTTGAGGAAAGTAACTGACTGCTTTGTATTCAATCCGAGTTCTCAGGAAAGCTTTGTGCTTTACAGTAATTTGAACTGTAGTCTCTATTGACAAGTGTGACGTAACAGTTGTTTTTCCCTGGTCTTTAGAAATCAAACAGTTGTAGAAAAATTTTTATTTTTTACGTTTAAATTTGTAATGTCAACAAAAGCAAAAAATCAGAATTCGAAATCTGCAGCAGGGACTGAAAAGGCAAATGAACGAGGCATATAGCATTTGACTTGTTTCCACTTGCTGTAGACGTTGCATGCGCGTCTGTGAACGATTTGGATGGAAGAATTGAACTATGCCGTCGAGGCAGAACTTCATCGACTGGTTAAATGAATGAACAATGACAAACAGACATACATGTGCGCTGCATATGTATTTGGCAACGCTCCGTTCAGTTCATCAAAGCAATGGTAAATTTTTTGTTGTCATTTAACCGATCCAAAAATTTGATTTTTATGAGTTTCGGCTGGGGATCGGATTTTTAGACCAAGAATTTTGGATTCGAATGCGGATCCAACATTGTACAGGATGTCCCTATTCTTAAAAAATTACAAAAACTTTAAAAAAAGTTTATTTTTGAATTCAAAGCATTGTCATTGAGAACAAAAAAAATCAGTTTTTGAGGTTTTTTTTAGCGATTTCGCATACATAATGATAAGGCATGTAGCAGTCGACTGGCTTCCACCGGCCAAAATTTGCAAGATTGATAACAGCACACTGCAGATCGGGAGAATCGATCACGTCAGTTTCCCAGTTGGTGTAGTTCAGCGGCGTGCCATCCGCCCACTTCCATGTGTTATCGTCAATTTTGTTGGCACCGATCAAAAAAGGTTGGCCTTTGTAAACCCTTCTTCCGTAAAAATTAAGATCCGTGTCATCAAGGATGTTTTTGATTGAAACCAGGTGACCGCCATGACTTGCGCACGCCGTAAGCGCGTCGGTAAACGGCTTGAATTCTTTGTAGAAAGAACTGCATTTTTGACCCCTAATTTGAAGAAAAAAGGGAGGAGGGCAGTGCGTGTACAACTGGCCAAATGAAGGGACAATTGTTAGCAGACAGATAAACACGTGGAGGCTGAACATTGTAAAGTTATGGTAGAGCACAAGGACAAGGTATCCGGGAATACCAGTTTTTATGCACAAATTTATAGGGAATAGAGAACTGGAACGGTAGTTTACTGGAAAGAATAAGCACACAACTGCAGTGTATGCGCTGCTTTGCGCGGTTCAACCTACCTGAAAAGAGGGGTTTGTACATACATTTGAGCTCATCTGCCATCTCTGGCCGATGAACTTAAAAGTTATGGCGTCGAGTCTGATTTTAAAATGAATAGTGGATCCGGGACGGTTGTTCGTATCCTTAATCTCAAATGTCATAAAAATCCTAGTTCCTAGTTTCTCAAATGTTCTGTTATGTTATTCCCAGGCATGTCAGGGCATCAGCTTGTAAAGGGTCCGACAGATTCGGACTATTAAGCGCATGTGCTCATGAGCGTATACTATAGTGCCATACATATATATTGATCGTCGGCAAATTGAGAATAGTGCTACACTGACTAAGCGTCGGACAACTGAGCGGCAAGACAACCAAGTATTTACGATTTACGATTTACGATTTAGTATATTCTCTAACTCGTACGCCCCATAAATATCATACGTATACAACATTACAATGCACAGTCAGAAGGTGTGATGATGGCGTGGTTCGTCATCAAGCAGAAAATACTTTATGATTGTTTTACATTATGACTTCTGGATAACAAAATGTGTGTCAATTTTTAATTTACAGATATGTGGTTTGTTAAATTTTCGGAGTTTGGAGTCGGAATCGAAGTCAAAAATTTGTTCGATCAAAATGACTCACGGAGTCAATTTCGGAGTCAACTCCATCGACTCCATCATCGAAACCAGATATGACAAATAAGATAAGCTCAAAAATCACAATTGTATACAAATATGCGCATTAGCTTTTATTTTTGAAAACAAATACACAAATTTGTGAAAATAGCGCAATTCGCTCAAAATTTTGCATTCATTCAATCATAAACCAGCTTACTGACAGATTCTCTCTCCGTCGGGGAGAATTTTCCTCGTCTCCGACTACTGTTCTCCCCAATTTTTTACCTCGGAGATTGGAGCTATTGCTGTCAATGTTTTTACACATTGCCGGTATCCATCAATGGCAGCATCAAGGATATTCTCCGCGAAAAACACGTAATTTGTACACTTTTCAATTGTAAATAGGAACCTAAAATTTTTAGCCTCAGAATGCCGATCCGGGTAACTTTTACAACAAAGGAGGAGTGTTCGGAGGTTTGAGTTTTTCAACATTGTCCCAATGTGTTCCGATGGACGACGATTCTGATCACACGTCTAGCCACCCCTATAGAAAAAAGCTGGCAAGTCCTTTTCGAATTTGTCGTCACAGATGACTTCTTGCGTGACGTTCTCGCGGCCACCATCAAAGAAGCCACATCTGTTCTCGAAGGGAACCACAGCCTAGCCGGAGTCCGATACAAAACCAAAAATTTGTATTTCAACGACGAAGGATCGAAAATGCGAAAACTCAAAAGCACGATGGACTAATGTCGTCAAAGAGACTGTAGGTTATTTTTTATATTTATGTAATTCGAAAAAAATATATACTTAAAAATAATGTTTATTTAATTTGTAGAAAAAAACATTGACATTGGAAGCTCAGAGAAGCGGCGCTCAATACAAACAAGTCAGCCCGTGACATCGTCATCGAGCAAGGGCTCGTGCATCCCGATGAAGTCGCATTACACTGGACGTCACAAACTGCGAGGCGAGCCGGCGAACCTTATGCAGCTCGTATCAACGTCTCGGATCCCAATGACCTCGTCATTGATGGGACACTGTATACGACAACTACGGCAACCCCCTCGACGGACGGCACCTTTAGTCGAGCTCATAAAATGTTTACGCTGCTCTACACGAACTGCGGCATGGCACACCATACCAAGAGCAGACACAAAGCCGCAGATTAGTTAGTCTGCCTTCCGACAGGTGTTTCAAATGCCGGTGAAATCATTTCTTTCAATCTCTCTCTGCTACCGGCCCTAGCTTTTCTACCGTACAATAAAATCGAAACCGCTTATGTATTTGGTGCATCGGCCACATTTGGATACGGCCGCTCCGGGCAAGCGATCTGTTTGGTTCTTCTTTTTACGGGAACCAAACAGTTACAGGGATGACAAACATGGCATTTTTCAATTTTTTTTCCTCGCGTTTGTACCCTAAAGGCACTGCGTTTTTTACGCAAAAACAGTCTCACTGAAATTAGTGATTGATAAATTTTAGTGAGACTCCAGTCGCCGTTTGGCCAGGTGACCTCACACTTATTTTTTTCCACGTCGTTTTTGTCGTAGAAAAAAAAGGGGTTTCTACGGCAAAAACGACAGAAAATTGAATTTGGAAAACAGTAATTTCGTCAAAAAAAAGAAACGTTGATACCACGCGTGCAACGTGAAATCTTTGCACAACAATGTTCAAATTGCTGTGCGATTGTCATCATTGGAGCATTTCCAAGTTGTGGTTGTGCAAGAGATATTGGAGATTACCTGCTTTTTGAAAAAGCGCACTGCAGTCGCCATCTGCGCTGGAATCGCGCGGGGGATGTCTTTGGCATGCAAGCTCAGCTTGTATTCATAAAATTTTTACGACGCACAAACAAACAAGTCCTTGTCCGTTAAAAGGTGTGATCCCATCAGAGCGCGCACAATCCAGGATTTTCCCATTCCGGCGACCGACACTCCGCCCCTTTTCAAATGCCGCATAAAAGCAGACATTTTCCAACTCTTTTCACCAGTGCCCTCGATACTTTCGCAATTTTCACCATGCTCAAGCTCTGCGTTTTCTTCTGTCTCCTGACCATCGCCGCTGCCAGTTCGTTCTTCTACGGCAACAGGACCTACCCGCTCAAACGCTGTCCCGATGGCTCGGATCATTCTATCAAGGAGGACAAGTGTTACTCCTATCACGAGAAATTCAAATCCTTCGTCGATGCACTCTCGTCCTGCACCAAACAGCGTGGCCATCTGGCAAAGTTCTCCAACGCCTTCGATAACGAACTCATCGCTGAGCACGCGAAGAAGCACTTCAAAGGCATGTTCTTCTTCATCGGCGCCAACTCCATCGACGGCAACTCGGACGCCTGGAGCTGGACGGATGGCACGTCGGTCGACTACGCCAACTGGGCCGTGAACTTGATCGACTCCGCTGTTCTCAAGTGCGCCACTGTCAATCCCCTCGTCCAAGGCAAGTGGATGCAGGTCGACTGCTTGCTCGCTCGCCCCTACGTCTGCGAAGTCCCGCTCATTCACTGATTTGTTGATTTTTGTTTGTTTATTGTTTCTGACATTGGTTCGATGTTGAACAATAAACCTTTTTTGGATTAGTACACATTTAATGAGGAAGGACATCGACAAAATCAAAAATGAAACGAAGGGATAAAAATTCTCAAAAAAAGTGTTTACAGCAGTATGTGAACTGAATTCTTCTTTCATATCGGCTAAGTAATGCTGTTGTACCTGCACCTTGCGATCGACTTGCGATAAATTTTGAGTCTCCGAGTTGATAAAACCAAATTTTGGATAACATCCGTCAAGAGCTTTTTCAAGTGAAAAAACTTACTGTTGACTGATACTGATATCAGGATGCACGCCTGACATTGCGATATCAGGCATGATATCACGATATCAGACCTGATATCAGCCTGATAGTTACCAGTACGAGTATCAGATCCTGATATCAACATGATATCAGATAAACACCAACTGTTGAGGCGAAACACTTTCAAAAAAGCTGCTTGCTGCGTCGCTTCAGGAGTTGTCGCTGCAGTATCTTGTGGCTATAGATTTTCGGTTCCGCAAATTCTGTTTATCAGACTCACATCAGAGATACAAAAATCCAATCAACATTTATTTTACAGCTGGTGTTGTGCAATTATTACGGTCAATAACATAATGCATTACAGTATAATAAACGTCAGAATCCATGCACTTGATTTTGCAGTTACAGGTTTCCATATTGTAGCACTCTCCTGAATACTTATCAATGTAATTCATTTGAGTGTCGCAATTCGCCAAGTCAGTTTTTAAATCGGTATAAAAATCGCAGTTAGCAAACTCGTCAAGACAGTCTTGCTCCTAAAAATGAAATAATCAAAAAAAAATAAATTGAGCACTCCAACAGAAAACGAACCTTCTGACTCAGCGGCGTCGTTGTTGTCACCGTGGTCGTTGTAGTAGTACTTGAAGTAGTACTGGTGGTCACATTTCGCCGAGGCAGCTTGTCATGGAGATTCTTAGCCGCCGTGAGAGCAGCTTCAAATTCCCCCTTGCAGTTTCCCATCGCGTCGCCGCTTTCTTGCCATGCGGTCGTCCACTGATCCGCGGGAATATCGCTGTGTCGCCACCAATCAGACTGCTCTTGCTCACGGATAAAGTTTCTTTCACCAAAGATCGCGAAGACACTGACACAATTTGTTATTGTAGGCGTACAATTTGTTATTGTAGACGGGCTTGGAGTCAAGAAATTATTCGTCACGGCAGAGTTCGCCAAACTCTTAAAACAAAGTGGCATGTTTTTTTTATTTGAGAAAAAAAAGCTCACCTTTCCAATGAAGAAGAATATGATGCCGATTAAACAAACAGTCACTGTAACGCAGACCCCTCCTTTCAACAGCAACGATGAGTCAAATGGCTGCTTGGAAGTCGGTGTAGGTACGGATTCGGGTGCAGGGGAGAGCTCGGGGAGAGGTGGAGCCTCGGGTGGAGGTGGAAGCGGGATAGGATCGGTTATGGGGACAGACGGGCTTGTCATTATCGGTCGTCTTCTGCTATCTTTTGAATGGCAATATAATGACAACCGTACAAGTGTGCTTATAAACAACCGTATATGCAAATGTGTTCCAAAATTAGCAAAAAATTGCTATATTTTGATGTGATGTTATTCATTGATTGCGTCAGAAAGACAGCATGCACTTTGCTATAATTACAAAAAAATGCATTCTTGTAAAAAACACTTTTTGCCCTGTTTCTCGAGATCCTGTAATTAATCAATAAACGACACTTGACTATATCGACTAATATCGACCAGATCCAAATTTTTAAAAAAATACTCTTTTAAAGGGCAAATCTGTTGATTTTTGGCTTATTTTTGAAGTAATCCAAAATTTTTGTAGCCACTTGTAAAGCCGAATTCATAGGAGAAAAATTTTTCGCCTTCTCTCGATTCGTCAGAGCGGTGACAATCTCGTGCTTATTTTTTTTTGTTGCATCGTTCGAGGAATAAGCTGCCACTTTTTTCAATATTTATTTATAATCAGGTCATCACGTTAACGAGTGTCCTAGTGATCATTTTTTCGTCGGCATCCCATCCAGATCGAGAGTCAAATGTCGCAGCGGTCGTCGTCCTTGGCTTTGAGCTTCTGAGCGAAATTCAACTCTCGGTGACTATGACCTTCAACTTTGTTATGCTCCGGATCCTTTTATAGTTATGTATACATATTTTTTTTTATTTTCTGCACGTTAACTGTATTGACTTCCTGTCTATGAATCTCTTGAGGTTTTTTGATTCATGTGTCTTTTTCCTCCATTGCAATCACCGTACCACATTTCAACTCTTTACTGGTATTTTTTCAGACATCATAACAAAAAAGGGTGCAATTTGTAAAAAAAACGAAAAAAAATTGTTCCCGTCAAGACAAAGGTGGTTCAGGAGAAAAAGAAAGAAAGAAAAGGACGTTTGTATGAGTTTTTTTCTTCACGGACGGACAAAAATAAAAACCATGGACGGCAAGGAAAGAAAAAGGATGGAACAGGGACTCTTGTTGGGGTTATACAAAATTCGGATGAAATTTATCTACTGCTTCAAATACGACTTAGACTTAGGATGGAGGTTTTTTGGGTGACTACAATTTCAATTCGGACTTTTCCGAAAAAATATTTTTTTACAATACAAAAAAATAACAATATTTTTTTTATCTGACTTGGGCAAGATTTGTGTATATCTATTCAGTTAGTTTTTTTTCTGAGTGCAAAATAAACTTTTTTGTTTGTTTGACCGGGAGATGAGAGCTCCTAGATCCTAGACGGACGCGGATGATTATCGGACGGACGTGTGAAAGAATGGGAAAAAACAGTGAAAATTATATCATAGAAAAGTGTACTTCGTTGGACAAAAAAAGTGTGTTTGTTTTTGGGGGAAGGAAGTTTTTTAGGAAAGTGTGTGTGTGTACTGTATTTACTTGAGCTACCGTATACATATCACACCTGTCTGGGGGAAAAGGTTGGAAAAAATAGGAATTTTCGATATCAACATTTTTTTTCGTTGGCAAGAAAAAAGTGCAGGGAAAGTTAATTGGTTATCTAATTGGGACGACGTATGACTAATTGTTTCAAATTTATCATTAACAATTCAAAAAAAGAACGAACAAACAATACAATTTGTAAAAGATGAATAAAAAAATATATTTCTGATTTTTTTGTTCTTGGAGGGCGAGATAATGAATGAATGAACGAACGAACGAACGAAAACTGAAAAAAAACAAACAAAAAAAGAGACGAAAGAGTGAAGAATTCGAATTCGTAAAAAAAATTACAAAAAAAAGAACGGAAAGAATAAAAAAACACCGGAATGCTGCTGCGTGTGTGTGTGTGTGTGTTTGTCTGTGCCATCGTTGTAAATAGAACTGTAGAAATCATAGAATTTTTCGTTGAACAGAAAAAATTCGTCGGGATCAATCAGCATGGATTAATTATTCTCACAGAAAGTATTGGCATGATACAGCGGGTAGGTAGCTTGGCAGCAGGTAGGGATTGAACTGGGTCGCTCCGGCTGCTGCTGCTGCTTGCTGGGCGTAGATTGCGGGGGGTAGGCCAGCGGCCGCCGCTGCCGCTGCCGCAGCAGCAGCGTTTGTCACCGATTTATCCGTCGGGGCCGGACGCTTCATTGGCACTGGGCCGTTTGTCTGAAAAAAACGCCATTGATTGAGGTGGAAAATAAATTTTGTGGAAAAAAAAAATTTAGATTTGTTGAAATAAAAATATCACATTTATATGAGTTGTGGTGGATTTTAGCTAAAAATGATAGCCGCAGTAATTTTTTTGCAAATCACTAAAAATTAACGCAGGTATATACAATTTTAAGCGCCGTAAAAAAATTTATGATTTAAAAAAATTTTTGCGCCAATGTGCCAAAATAAGAAAAAAATCAGTTCTAAAGAAATTCGCAACACGTTTCTTGAAATTTAGAAAAACTAAAAATGTGTTTCAAAAAATTAGCGAAATATCTCAACGAGCCAAAAAAGTTGCCCAAACCGCGAAAAAAATTTTTAAGATCATAAAGAAATCAAAAAATCAAAATTTTTGGAAAATGCGCTTTATCGTGTTTTATCGCAAAACAAAATTTCTTATGTTAGCACGAAAATTTTGCGCTTCAAGGAAACAAAACTAGGTCTCCGTCTTTCTGACGCACCTGGTTTTTCAACCGCACAAAAACAAAAAAAAGTATTTACATGATTTTTGAAAAGTTCGCCTAAAACCCGCACCAAAAGCTCCAAAATATAAATCCAGAAATTAAAAAAAAACGAGTAAAAAACTTTCAAGAAAAATGATGAAAAAAGTATCGCCATAAACATATAAAAATTTGTTAGAGCAGCGTAAAAAGTCAGCAAAAAGTGTGTAAAAAACATATATCAAAAAAGCAGCAGCTTATAGGGTTTATTTGTGTGTTTGGCAGTAGCAATGGCAGCAGCAGCATCAGCAGTAGCTAGCAGCAGTGATTAAATAAATAAATAAATCAGCACAAAAATAAATAAAAACAAAGCGTGAGTTTATTTTTTATTATGTATATTTATAATAAATATTTTACCATTTATCAACCCTATTTTTGGCGCTTGGCAACATTCAATGCAAAAAAAACTGGAGAAAACATCGATTTTATAAAAAAAAAATGGAAAAAAAACAAAAAAATCGCATTTGGAAAAAATTTTGCGTGTGTGCAAGCGAAAAAGGGAGGAATGGAAAAAAGCTGGTCAAAAACTAAAAAATAAAATTGTTAGATATAATAATAAAAGCTCGTCATTTTAATAGCAGCAAAAAAGCACCACCACAATAAACATATTTTTTTGTGTCAAATTTTTAAAAAACCAAAAAAAAATTTCTTGAAACCAAAAAAAATCCCAAAAAAAATTTTTTTTGAAAAAAAAAGTAGTACCGCAGCGGCATTAAGCAGGAGTTGTTGTTGAAAGACTTGTTGTTGAAATTCCGACAGCGTCGTTGCTCCGTTGGGCTGTCCACCCGGCTGACCGCTGCCACCACCACTCACGCCACCGCTGCCACCCGATCCACCGCCGACGCTCACAGAGACGCCGCCAGAAGTCGATGCTGCGGAAGCGGCAGCGGCTGTCGCAGCGGCGACGGCTTCTTCGAGGCCGGTGGACGCGTAATGCCTTTTTCGGGGATTCAGGAGAGGCGGTGACGCTCCGGTAACGCCGTAGAGCTGTTGCTGGGCGGCAGCGAATTGTTGGAGGACATTTTGTTGTTGCTGCTGCATGAGGGCAAGTTGCTGCTGGGCGGCAAAGAGGGAAGCGGTCGACGCAGCACCTGCCTGCTGGCCTGGCTAAAGTACGCAAGAACACTCGTACTCGGCTTCGCATGGGTAGGAGAGGGGGTAAATTGAGATAAAGATTTTTTTATCAAGCCCGGGAAAATTTTTTAAAAATATAAAAAAATAGACCATGGAGAAAAAAAAACATTTTGTGATAAGTGTGAAAGAAAAAATTGGGAAATTATAAAAAACACATAAATAAAAAGACGTGTTCTGCTTTGACTTGCTTGACTCCTTGCTTGTTCACCTGCCTGTCTGTCATCCAACAACAACAACCACCAGCCTGAGGTATGCCTTTTAAATATTATATTTTTTGGCATACGGTACCACCTTTATAATATTTTTTAATTAAAAATTATAATAAAAAATAAAAAAATTAATTTCAAATAAAAAAAATATTTACAAATTTTAAAAAAAATTCGTAAAAAAGTACAGTAATTTTTTCGCGATCGGCAAAAAAACTGTTCCGCAAAAGCGTACAGAACACGATCAGCAGCAGCAAAAGCATCGCAAATGTTTTTTTACATTCTGTTTTAAATTTTTTTGGCATTAAAAAAACAGCAGTAAAAATCTCACTGGATAATTAAAAAAAATTACTGGCACCAGAAATTTCTTCAACGCAAAAAAAATCAACGATAGAGGGGGTGAGGTAAAAGAAGTTTTTGTAAGCAAAAACGTGGTTTTTTATCCACAAAAGCGTGAATTCTGCCTAAAACAGCGCGAAATCGGGGTGGATAGCACAGTAATGCAAGGCGATTGATTGCAATTGCTGCTGCTGCTGGTATTATTTCTGTTGGCGGCACGGCACAAAACGCAACGTGTACACCAAAACATTTTTTTCTACCATAAATTCTTAAAAAATTTTATTTACACAAATCAAGCGGCGGCAGCAGCGACGGTGTTTGCAGGTGTTTTCAGGTGTATGTGTGTTTTTTAAAAAAAACAGCATAGAGCAACAGGCTGGCTGGATGGCATGGCATGGCAGGCAGGAAGATGGCTGGCTTGTCAAGCTTTTTTTTTTGAGAATTTTGAGGCGTAGAAAAGAAATGGGGGGAGAAAAAGATTTTTTAAGTAAAAAGGTAAAAAATCGTAAACCCGAGACAAACAAAATTTATTCTTTAATTTTTTTTATAAAATTGTTTTGAGTGTGTAGTAGTTATTTATTGGTCAAAAGCACACGCACACGCTGTCACAGACGACACACACAGGATTTTCAAATATTCACCACAGCAAAAAAAAGTTCAAACGTTCAAAAAAATTTTGTACGAGAAAATAAAAATCTAAAACCCAAAAAAATTCTAAAATTCGAATTTATGTTTAAAAAAATTTTCAGTGTGCAAGTCAGCAAGCATCAAGCAACTCAAATTTCGGCTTTTGGTTCTTATTTTTTTACAGAAAAGTGATAAAAAAAATAGGAAAAGAAGCTTGCTATAACAAAAAAAATTTCTGTAACGCATAGTACAGCATACTTCGACCAACAAACAACAAACGACACACTACGACATGCGAAATATATATTTAAAAACAGATCACAACACAGTATGTTTTTTTTTAGTTTTAGAAAAATCGATTTAGTAAAAAAATATAAATTCGATTCAAAATCCATGTCAAAGTAATTATTCTGGGGATTTGCAAAAAGAAAAAACACCAGAAAGCATAGGAAATTGGCAGGGGATAATAATGAGAAGAAAAAAAACATGGGTTTTGGACAAGAGTTCAAATTAGGTTTTTTTCGTTCAAAAAATCCAAAAAAATTTTTCCAAAAAAATTTTAAATTATAAAATTTCTGTTTTTGATCACAAAATCACAAAAAAACCAACAAATGCACTAAAAAACCAAAAACACAATACGACAAGAACAAATCAACCCAGAAAAAAAACAGACAGTGTATTGGGTCAGAAAGAAGAAATTCAACTCAAAAAAAACTTGGCAATAATCAATATGAAATTACATAATAAATATTTTTACCAGATACATAAAAAAAACCGTGGTAAAAGTTCGTCCACCTACCGTTTGTACTGAATATGCATCAGCGGCACCCGTTTGAAGTAGCTGTGGATAGATTAGTGGATAATACTGATACGGCAAGGCAGCCTGAACCAATGCCGGATGTTGTTGTTGTTGCTGAAAAAAAAATTATGTTATGCATTTTTTCGAATAAAAAAAATTGGGAAAGAATTTTTAATTTTTAATTCGTCAACCAATTTTAATTCCATTACCCCGTCCCTAATTCGCCCCTCATCCTTCATTCCAGTCCGCAAAAAAAGAAGGTGATTAGTACGAATACTAATTATCTTCTCCGCTTTAATTGCCCCATTTTCAATCTATTTTATTTCTTCTTTTTTTTCGTTCAATCTTGAAATCAAAAAAAAAGTGCGATGCATTGCGTCATTGCAAACTACGCTAAAAGCTGCCGATCAAACGTGCTATTGCATGTATACACTCAATTTTATGACCCCCCGAGGTACACGGAGTGCAGAAACCAAGAAAAGTTTACTCGTGATAAAAACCAATCGTTGGACTAAACAAAGTAAAAAAAAACATTGCAAAGGCTAGCACATTTTTTTGCGATAAAACGGAGACACAAAAAAGTTTAGCAAAAAAATCGAACCGATCAGATACTTTCTGGACGTAACAAAACAGGCTGCGAAACTTTATGTTACTCCTAGAAAAAGTTACAAAAGAATAAAAAAAGGTGTTTTTTCATTTTATTTATAAAAATGAACCTCAAAACGTAACAAAACAAGTACTTCTGCCAAAAATAACAAAACCGCGAAAAAAAGTGTTACTTTACTTTAGCATGCAAAACCGAAAATAATATTTTATCAACAAAAAATGAATGTTTGCTCCCTTCTTTATTGCTTATTTTTGTCTAACATTTTCTTTTTTTATCGACTGATAACAACTTGCATTTCTTCCGAAAAACTAGTATATTTTTTCGGCAGCAAAATCATTGAGAGAAAAAAAGCAATCAATTTTTATTTCTTCTTCCTAGTCAGGTGATGCACGTACGTACGTAAATGGAGTGAAAAATATGACTTGACATGACTCACGTGGTACGTGTGAGTGAATAAACAAATAAAATTACTGTCATATAAAAAATGTAAATATTTTTTTTTCTACTTCAAAAGTTGCGATTTTTTCTTTTCCTCTTTGATGGAAGCAATTTTTGTTGTTTGTAATTGCCAACAATAAAGAAAAACTTGTTTTGTATGCAACTTTTTTTTCTAACCGTTAAAGGCAATGCAGAAACAAAAGAAAACCCAATCGTATTTTTTTGGACTCTAAAAAGTGTAAAAAAAAACAACTTACAACAAGCTGGGCAAGTGAATTAACCGGTATCGTAGGCTGAAGAGCTGCAGGACCATTTGTCTGAAGGTGACTGCAGAGAAGGCTTTTGTAAGCGAGATTGTTGCGTCCATTGATGACAAGCTGGTCTTTGAGATGCTGGGGTGGGTGAAGGTACTTGCATTTGGGATTTTCGCGAGTACATCGACCCTGAAAAAAATTTGAACCATGAAAAATCATGTACTGAACTTGTTTTTTCGTGTTTTCGGCCTTGGGGCTTTTTTCTAAAAAAAAATATAAACGCGCTGGATTAGCTGACAGAAAAAAAACGAACCCCAATAAGGAAGTAAAAAAATTTTTTTTTCGGAAGATAGGAAACTTGATAAACGATCATAAATTACCCAAAAAACCGGTTTTTTAAGGAACAAAAAAAATTTTGATCAGGTAAAAAAATCGTAACAGTCCCAAAAAAATCTAAAAAAATTCAATCAAAGGTACACGGAACCTCTGCAGGCCGTTTTGGTGTTTTTAAGCGCGTGCAAGGACACAAAAACCCAAACTCCAGACGTTATGTTAAAACACCTTTGCGGCCCCTTCGGCACCCAGGCAGGTTATATTTAGCAGGTAGGGGGGGGCAAAAGCAAACCTTGATTGAGTCGTAGCAAGCAGTGACGCGCCCGTTTTGGATATCAACGTGTGCAGGAGGATGAGCAAACTTGCATTCCTCTGCGGTACGCGAGCATTGACCACGCGTAAATTCCCGACAAACTTCGAGTTGAAGCCATCGTGAATCTTTTGTATTCATGAGTTGTGATACTATGTGATTTGAATTGACAGCAGCTGCCTGGGCTGCAACAGCGGCTGCAGAAGGCTGTTGTTGTTGCTGCTGTTGCTGGGACTGTTGTTGTTGTTGCTGTTGCTGTTGTTGGGCAGCCGCAACAGCAGCAGCAGTAGCAGCCGCAGCTGCGACAGCAGCGTTGTTCGAAGCTGCGGTAGCGGTTGAAGCCGCACTGTTGGCACCGCCACCCGTGTTGCTTCCACCACCACCGTTCGTCGTGGATGCAGCAGCAGCGGCAGCCGTCAGGTGGGCAGCAATAGCAGCCGATGCATTGCTATTCTCGTCGTACATTGCGCTGGTCTCGAGTCGGGTCGTAGGTCTGTCTCAGGTCTCAGAAGCGAGTAGCAAGGAGTCGAAGCACACGAAACAGCGTGGAAGAAGAAGGAGAAGGGAAAAAACAGTCAGATACGCCTCCCGTGAGACGATTTACAACAAAAAACACGGAAAAAAAACAGAGAGAAGCCGAGTGTGATGGTGGGTGTAGGCGGCGGCTGCGGTAGCGGCGAAGATCGGCGACAGCACAGCAGCGGTCGTCTGTGGTAACTTGTGGACCTCTAAAAAAATCAAGAGGTCCAGTCAATCGTTATTCAATGATTATGATTTTCTAGCGATATACATCCCAGCGGTCGGCGGAGCGGTAAAAAAAAGTTCGGGTGGGGCAGGTTACGTTCCAAAAAACCAAAAAAAAATATTTCGTAATTTATAATAAAAAAATTTTTTTTCCAAAAAAATAAAAAATTTTGAAGTCCATAAAATCTTTTTTCATTGACATAAAAGTTTTACGATACATTAAAAAAATTTTCCCAATAATAAGAAAAAAATTTATAATCAAAAAAAAATTTTTAAACGTTAGTCATCGGTTAAATGACATTACAGCTGTTTTTTTTATTCCAAATCACGAGACAATAATTTGAAGGCCCCTGGAAACGCACCAAACTAAAGAAAAAGGCCGGGGACAGGGACGAGGACGTAAACCAGCGTTAATGATAACGCACCAAGGCAAAGGCAAAAGCGTTGATGTTAGCGTATTTTTTATGGGAACTGGGGAAATTTTTGGAGATCGACAAAAAAAATAATAACAAGAACGCGCCAAAAAAACAATTTTACGAAACAGTCGCGAACAAAGACAAAATTATCGTAATCAAAAAAAATATATAAACCACTTGAATTCAATCAAAAACACGTTTGGATATCAAAAAAAAATTGTGTTTCTTTCATTTCATCATTTTTTTATCGAGTGAAAAAAAACCAATGAAAAAAGGTGGGAAAAAATTGTGAGAGAACGACAGGGGAAGAAGAGAAAAAAAAATACAATCGAAACATGCGCAACTATCGACTGAACGTTATCGACTGAACCGAACCGATCAACACCCCAACCAGAAGGGCCTACTCACCTCACGCGCGCTCGAGCGAGAAAAAAAATTTATTTTATTATAAAAGACGGAAGAGAATAATAAACGAGCAAAACGGGAACAGAAACGAACGAGAATATCAAAAGTGCTCTGGAGTTGAGTTTGCACATGCCTTTCATCTCCTCGTACATATTGTTGTCCGTGATTGGTATGGGTCCGCCGGGAGAACGAACGAACAGACGAGCAAAAAAAGGGGGGAGAATAGAAAAAGAAGAAAAGAGTATGCGTAGCACGCAGGCACACGCGTGTACAACCGGCCCGGCCAGGCTAGGCCGGCTGATTGGCCGTCGATCAAGCGAACGAGCCCCCCCCCCAAAAATTCTCTGATGAATTCAATTCGCGCTCACGTTCGAGGAGTCATCATCGCTCGCGTATACGCCGCGCATGGATCGACGTGTACTGACTGACTGCTGCGCTGCGTGATTTTTTGTCCCCAGTCTGGGCCATGGGCAGAATTCGTATTCGTATACGGTTCGGTTGGTTCGTCACATATGTATTCATCATAAATATAAATTCACAGAGATGAAAGTGACGACGACGGAGGCGTCTGTCGCGCATTTCACATTTCACATTTTTGGACTGAAGCAATCCGGGGGGGAGGGGAGGGGGCCTTTTCATGCGTACAAGGCGACGGACGCGACGCGTAAACGACAAACGACGACGACGACACGTTAGTGTGTGGTATCTATCGCGCCCCGAGTCGAGTCCAGTCCAGTCATGTCCCGTTTGCCGACGATCATATATACACACATGCACAGTCACACAAAAGGAAATGTTGCAGGAGAGACTCGTGTTTGTTGTGCCTCACGGAAAAAAAGTGAAAAGAGAAAGGAAAATAATGGATTTGACTGAACCAGACAATTGAAATCATAAAAAAATCAATTGATAGGGGCGAAAAAAGTGATAAAATGACGAAACGTTGAAACGGACCCGAAACGAAAATTTTTTCGCGGCGAGAAACTCGCAAGACAGAAACTTGGTTGATCCCGGCACGATTTTTTTGAACGGAAAGTTTCGCGCGCAAAAGGTCCCGAAGCAAACTTTTTTTAAAAGCGTTTTCGTTGCGGAACCAATGATTTGGTTTGTTTGTTCAGTTTACATTATTATTTTTATTATAAGTGCCTTTTTTTGACACTATAAAATAAGGAATGATAAGGAATCATGAAGAAGAAAGAACGAGACATATTTACGGTGGTAGTGTTCGTACTTGCATGCGCATAACTCTCACGTCAATCGACTCCCATAAATGTTTTTGGGTATATACACAACCCATTCTTTCCACCATCACCACCACTACCACCTAGTTCCTTCCTGATGGAGCTGGAAGGATGGATGGTGATTGAAATACATAGAAATAGGAAGGATTCAAGTCAACAGACGACTACTACCATCGCTACCAATGGTAAAATACGATGGATGGATGGATGCATGGATGGTGTAGCGTTATGGGAAGACGGAAAAAGGAGCTGCTGGTGCTGGTTCACCAGCCAGAGGGGAAACAACAGCCCGAGCACGATAGTAGTACGTTTCATGTATTACGTTCGCGTTCACGTTCACATTCACGTAAACGTTCACGTTCGTTCACAATGGTGTGTTCACGATTGTTCTTCTACCAAAACTGCGTTTTACGAAAAAAAAATAAATTTATGAATCATTCACAAGCGGCAAAACAAAAAAAAGATGGGCCAAAATGGTGGAAGCGAAGTGTGAGGATCGTTCCTTCGATTCACCACGAAAAAAATAACGAAAGAACAAACGACGGCCAGCAGCGTCGGATGAAGAATCGAATCGTGATTCACTTGGACGCCGACAAAAAAAAGAGAAGTTTTCTTCCCTTATTGGTCGAAAACACGTCGAGAACAATTTTCGACGTGAAAAAAATGAACGAACGAACGTAAACAGGATGGTTGGCTGTACGACGGAAGTTTTTTTTTCGGATCGGAATTTTTGGAAACGAAGAAAAAAATCGTAATATAATACAATTGAACAAAAATAAAATTCCGTAAAAAATTGAATGCACTCATGGACAAAAAAAGAAAATTGGGTGTTGATAAGAAAAAAAGGAAAGCGATAGTCATCAAAGCAAATTCATTCATTCATGAATTTCTGTATTTATTTCTGACTTACGAGCAAACTATGAAGAAGAAGGTGATTGTGCGTAAATGTGTACATTTTGCTGATCGTAAACTTGACTGGGGCTGTTTAGTAAATATTTGAAGTATCATTTCACCCTCAATTCAACTTTTTAAAAATCTTGAAGAAAAGAATAGAATTGAAAAAAAAATTTTGAGCATTAATTTTTTTGTTTTAATTAAAATTTAACAAAAAAATTAAGTATCTCCCCCGCATGAAACCCCTCATGTGAGAGTACTATGTGCTTCATCATTCATACATACACCCCCAACAAAAACAACAAACAAACAAGCAAACAAATCAAACGATTGCTTGCATGCAGCCAGCCAAGCAGTCAAAGCAAATCAAAGTCCGTAACAAAATGACGACAGAAAGAAAGGTCAGGACAGGTCAGGTCAGAACAACCGTTGCCGGCATGAACGAACCAAAAAAAAAGATGACAACGATGGTCGAACAAAAATTAGGGTAAGTAAATCAGTAAAACATAAAATGTCAAAAATGGGTCGGTCAGTTGGGAGCATCGTTCGATCGCGTTATCATTCACGCGTGAACAAAAAAGTTATAAATTAACGGTATTTGAAATTTGTTCACCAGTAAAAAAATATTCGTTTCAGGAAAAGGAAAAGTTTTCTTTGTCCCCCGAACAGAAAACTTGTTGATCAAAGTTGTTGCACTTTTACCAAAAACATGGCCCTAAAAATTTTCTTTCCCCTAAATGCGGCTTATTGTTGGTATAGTACTTTCACCTGTGATCCAGAAAGAAAAATAAAAGAGGAAAAAATAAGTCGTACCTCAATCAAACACAGAAAAAAAGAAAAAAAGAGAGAATAATAGAAAAGTTTGACGCTGCCCAAAAACTGGATGGATGCTGGGTACAACCAACGTGCGTATGTATTTTTCAATCGACACAGGCGAGGAAAAAGGAAAAGAAAGGGCAAAAAGACTAAATATCTCCGAGTCAGCCAGCCCCAGCCTATCCGCCGAATATGCATTCATTTCTGTTCTTTTCTGTTCTGCGCCTGCATGCAGGCATGTACACAGGCAGCGGATGGGTGGTGGGTGGTTCAAGGCCATTGGCAATACAACACACGCACGCGCGCGCGCGTACCGGACTGGACCGGACCGGACCGCTCACTCATCATCTATCCACCCAACCCATCGACCGACCACAGCGACTACAACAGTCGACGGTCCACGACGTCGACGGCGGCCGATACCATCACAAAACAACGGAAAAGGAAAGAAAAAGAGAAAGGAAAAATGAATGAATGAATAAAAATTATTTTATTTATTTGTATTTATTTATTTATTTATTTCGGGGAAATCCATCTACGGGCATGCATGCATGCATGAGAGTCAAGTTAAGCTCGCATGCATTTATGTACCTGTGCCCACCCCCATCGTCCGGTTAAATCCAATTCAACGTTTCATCGACGGATGCATCATTTGTGGATTTGAAGTCTCTCTCTCTCTCTCAAAAAATATCAATTCATTCATCCCCTCTTTTTTTGGCAGAAAGGATCAAAAAAGAGATCTCCCATTTCGTAGATCTTTATCCTAAAAAAAGGGATAAAAAATGGAAATAACCAGTTTTTGGGACGTTTAAGAAATTTTATAAGCTGCTGTAAACTAACGACTGGCGTCGATAACACACATGCGTGCCAGTTTTCAGTTTTGGTGATGTATATCCCTCCGAAAAATAGGGCCTATTAAGGGATCTAAAAGATGCTGGTTTTCATCGGTTCAGTGTCGAAACTTCGAAAATATTGAACTTCGAAAATTTTGAACTTCGAATTTATTGAACTTCGAAAATATTGAATCGCAAAAATTTTGAAATGTGAGTTGACCGAACTTCGAAAATATTGAACTTCGAAAATATTGAACTGCGAGTTCAGTGAGCGGCTCGGGGAGAACTTCGAAAATATTGAACTTCGAAAATATTGAACTTCGAATTTATTGAACTTGAATTACAAAGTTCAATTGAAGCAAACGGGGGGAGGGCGTGTGCGCAAGTTCCAAAAAAAATAAAAAAAACAACATATTAAAAATTTGTTAAAAATCGTTAGTAAAATTAATTGAAAACTCCAAAGATTATAGATGTATTTAGATGTAGATGCCGGTAAAAGTTCCAAAAAATTTAAAAAAGGTTAGATGTATACCATAACTTTAGATCACAAATGAAAATTTAATTTGAAGTCTGTATCGAAATATTCAGTTTTTTTTTCGGCATTTTGAAGATCTGTGGATTTTTTCTCCGTACCCTAGTCGATTTTTATAAAAATTTGTCTCAAATTTCTAAAACATCATTTTTAATCCAACAGGGACGAAACAAATGGGTATCACCGGCAAAATCTGAATTTATTTTACTTGCAATGCGCACGCGCCCTCCCCCCGTTTGCTTCAATTAAACTTTGTAATTCAAGTTCAATAAATTCGAAGTTCAATATTTTCGAAGTTCTCCCCGAGCCGCTCACTGAACTCGTAGTTCAATATTTTCGAAGTTCAATATTTTCGAAGTTCGGTCAACTCACATTTCAAAATTTTTGCGATTCAATATTTTCGAAGTTCAATAAATTCGAAGTTCAAAATTTTCGAAGTTCAATATTTTCGAAGTTTCGACACTGAACCGTTTTCATCTATCAAGTCAAGTCAAACTTCAAACTTTTTTTTTCACTTTTTCTAACATAATCCAGGGACTAGAAAAAGTTTACCCGAAAGATTAAAAACAGAATGCACTAAAAAAATTATTGATTGATGGAAAACAGAAAAAAAAGTAATAAAAAAATTTTTTTTGTCATGATTGTAATCGTAATCGTTCAAGAATTTCTTCCAAAAATAAATAAACAAATCAAAACTTGATTGCCTCAAAACTAGCAAATTTCCTGCAGAAAAAATTTATTTTGATTGCAAAAATTTGTCTGGTCTCTCGGATAACTGAAGATAACCTGATATCCATCCCAATTAAATAAATTTCAAATTTCTTCCCGAGCTCAGATCGGATGAATCAATTGCTATCACATTAACACGCACACGCCGACTAACTGACTGGGGGGGGGCAATTTATCAGGGATAAACAGCCCCGGGGGCTGTGGCTGTGAAAAAAAGGCCGATCAAAAATTGTTTAGTGTGCTTTGCACTGATTTTTGCAAGCATAAATGAATTTGATTTTTGCTTGCAAACGTATTGCATGCATGCATGCCCCAGGAAAATGATCAACGATGTCTGTGATGGTGATGATGATGATGATTATGTTACCGCTACGCACTCTCAGGCCCCGGACAGAGCCTGAAGGCATCAAGTTTATTTTTTGTGCTCCCAGGCAACGAAGAAACGAACGAACAACGAACGACCGGCTGTTAGGCTAGGCTGGGATGGGATCGGTGCTTGATCGACATTGACTCGATCGGAGCCCGGTGGCACGTATGTATGTATGTTTGCATGTACGGCGAACATACATACATACGAACTAACAAGTCAAGGCCAGGCCCAGCGGCGGGTAAGTGCATACATTCACTGCCCGTCAACTCTGGCTAAAAATAAAAACTCGAGATGAAAAAAGAAAAAAATAGAACCAGCCTGTTAGTTCAATCAATTCAAGCTCCGAACGAACGAACGGCCGCTATCATTCAGAAAAGATTTTTTTGTTTTGAAAAAAAACAGGCGGAAGGGATTAAATTTGTCTCCGTTTTTTTCCAAAAAAAAAGGTTTCAATGAATGAAAAGAAAAGAATGAAAAGTAAGCCTCTATCGACCGCTGCTGCGGGCTGCTGTATATCTATCACATCGGCCACGGCCACGGCCACGGCCACGACCACGGCCCCGGCTAGCGTGGCGTATGTAGCGGCGGTTGGGGTGATGAACGGCCAGCATGCCTCCCGGGTGCTTTCTCCCAAAGCTGAGACGTTTTGTTTTGCGTCCAGGCAGACAAAAAGACAAAAAAAGCCTATGAACAAACGAACAATGCACTTGTCGTTCGGGTCAGAAGATAACTAACGTATGTATTGTGCCGACATAGGATATGAGATACCCTGAAGGAGGGCAGTGCAATCCGCGGACAGGCACTGGGGTGAGCTTTGGTCAAAAACACAGTGAAGAACAAACTTGCAGACGGGGTAGGTGTTTTTTGGAAACATTAAAAAAATTTTAACAACAATAAAAAAAATTTAACATCAGAAATCACTTTTTTAACAATAAAAATCAAAAACAAGCAATTAAAAAAAAAGTCATGCAAAAAAAAGTAAACATGTGTAATATTCAACTTTTTTTTAAATTAATTTTCCACAAGACATCTTTCCAGGAGGACAAAGGACGAATAAACCCCTCCTATGTGGATGAATCGTCCATCGTCCGATGGATGCAGGTGAGGTTGGGGGAGGTGGTGGTGATCAGCGCTCCCCTCACCTGTGTACCTCCTGCACACCTGATTTGATGGAGCAAGCCCCGGGCCAGGCAGAGGCCTCTGTTGTTTCGTGCGCGCGTAGCAGCGTAGAGAGCGGATTACGACCTAACACCTACCCCTCCTTCTTCCATCCCTCCAGCAACCTTCAGTCACCATCATCAGCACCATCACCAGCACCATCAACGACGACGACGACGAGAACGACGAGGACGAGGACCGATTAGTGGAGCGACGACCACAGACGTATGCACATGTATGTACCCTTCCCCCCCCCCTTCCTATGGAACTGTACATTCATCAATCCTCCAATTTTGTTTTTCACCGTCACACTCGCCAACAGCGTTACAGTCAAAACATGGAAAAATAAGTCGGCGCAAACAAAAACTGTTTTTTTTTTCAATTTCAATGATACAAACCAATTTCGATTTGAGTCAGACGAGCGTCTGTTCCAGTCTGAAACAACGAGGGAGAAAAAAAGTGGGAGTGGAAAGAAAGAAAAAAACATCTGTTGTGCAAAAACAGCCAAAGCGTGGTCGTGAGAGGCCAAATCAAACAAACAATGAATTCGCAAACGTAAAAAACTGATAATTCTTACAATTGATCAAATTGTATCGTAAATATTGTATTTTTTCGCGGAAACGCGGAACAAGAATGGAAATTCTATTTTAATAAATCAAAAAAATAAAACACAGAAGTTATCATTTCAAGATTTTTTTCACGTCTTTTGTAAAATGAATTGAAAAGAAGGAGGGATCCTGTTCAACAAAAAAATGATGTAAAAACATTTTTTGGTTCTCAAAACACGGAACCGTAAAAATGTCTGCGTTGGACTCAAAAGTAGCTTTTAGGTTTTTGATTTATGCCTTACAAAAAAATTTTAAGGTCATTGAGTAACTAAAAAATCTCCAAAACAATGTTAAAAAAAGTTAAACTAAAGTTTCGAAACATTTCGCACAAAAATGATTACCCTTCTTTTTTGCATGTATTTTTCAAAGCTACAAACGCGTACTAAAAGGATCAATTAATTTTTTTGGTCCATAAACAAATGCGAAAAAAATTTCAAAACCTATAAAAAATATTTTTAGAAATGCAGAAGTTTTTTGTTTTGCAAAGACAGACTTTCATGCATTATATCCAAGTACACTGCTCCACTTGCCCTGCAGCTAGAGTAGTCAATCTGTCAACTCCCTCTTCCTAACCCGCTATTTTGCAGTCTCCCACAAAAGACAAATCGTTTGTAAATCAATTTTCCAAGTAGATACTTTTTTTCATAAAAGTCCCCGTTAAACACGGCACAAACTTCCAGAAAGGCATTAACGATTTTTGACGGGCGAAATAAAAAAAATAGAAATGAAACGTATCCGTCCACATCAGAAGACGTTATCGAGAAAGTTACTATTTTGAAACGAACTCACTAACGCTGTCCACGAGCAGCAGACGACACTTCGTTTGTTTCACTCTCAAACATGTCGCATGGCCCCAATATGCACGTCGTTGACAACAACGTTCTTCGTCTATCCCCCCTCCTTCTTAGTCCTTTCGATGACTTTTTTCTGGAGACACAACGACTTGGACGAAAACGAGAACGAGAACGAGGACGAAAAGGTTTTACAGTTCCCAAGGGTCGAGGCCAGTTCGACAATGGCATTTTATACTTTCTTTTTTCGTCGTCGTCGTTGTCGTTTTCGTCGTCGGTCAGGGGACCAATATTGTACCGGCCGACCGACCAGCCGGCTGGGCCAGCCGGACAAAGATGGTTGGTTGCATGCGTCTTGTCCCCGCCGGGCATTAGACATACAAGCTGGATTTTAACTACCTACTCCGCCCCTTTTTTTCTCAAAAAAAAGAAAACAAATTTATGCATTGAAATATATTTTTTAGTCTTGTTTTTTGATTAACGACTTTTTTTTAATTTTTCACAGCGTTTTAAATCAAAAATAATCGAAAAAGAAGGAAATGACAATCTCCGGAAATCAACGCTGTCAAATCTTTCGCTATCACATGAAAACAATCAGAAGAGAGAAATGAAGTTGTCAGTCATCAACTCCAACCTGAAGGACGGAAGAAGGCGCGAGAGAGTGAACGAGAGAAGAAAATGGACAGCAGAAGACCCATTAATCAGATTAGATAACATTGACTGAAGTATTTGAAACCACACAACTGGTACCGAGATTGATACATATACATATACGTACATGCATACCCCTCTCATCATCGACCACACCCAAAAATGGAAAAATGGGAGAGGGTATAGTACTTTTTGCAGGATTTTTTGGTTGCAAGAAATTGAAACTTGAAAAATAAAAAAAAATGTGGGGAAATGTCATTTTGATGATTCATGGAAAAAATTGTGATCATTTATTTAAACAACAGAAAATAAAAATTGATGTTTCATAAATTTTTATCAGGTGCACTGGAAAACGGTGACGGGGCAGGTGACTCATTTTGTTTTGTAAAAAAAATTTTAAAAAGCAATAATCGTTACCCGAGACAAAAATAATAAAATAAGGACGAAGCTTGAAAGTAACAAAATAGAGAAAAAAAAAGTGTTACTTAACTTCAGCCTGCAAAAATAAAAGTAACAAAACAGTGACAAAAAATTAACGTTACTTTTTAATAAAGTAACAAAAAAATGTTACTTTCATTTTTTTGGGCAAAATATTTTTTGAAAAAATATTCGTTCAAAGACACAAAAAATGACTGACTGTTCATTCGCCCGTCCCCGCTCTAAAAAAAAATAATTTTCGTCAAAACCCAGGCAAAAGATCAATGATGCTGGAAAATAATAAAATATCCTTCCGGCGCTGAAAATCTGCAAATAATTATCAAGTCACAAAAAAAAGATTATAAATCCCCACCGACCTGCTGTCCCAGATGTCTGTCACCCCCGCCAACCATTTCACCCTGTCCTCCATTCTCCTATCCCATTCTATTGCCTTCCCAAAAATAAATAATTTTTCCCAATTACGCAATCTCTATCCCATCTCCTCCACAAAAATAAAAATAAAAGAAGAAAAAACTCGTTGATAGCCATTTCATGCGTTCGACAGCGTCATAAAAAACAACATTGCATGACAAACAAAAAACGATAAAAAAAACAAAATGGAAAGAGGAAAATTGTCTGTAGTTCGTGCACAAAGAGACAAACGTGAACTAAAGTGAACCAAATCCAGTTTAGTTTATATCCAGTGTGATCAAGTGATATCAAAGTCATTCAAAACAATTTCTATGAACACACGTTTTAGTGAATATGTAAACCCATTGATTCTGGCTAGTTTTTTTGTTCAATGCATTTTAAAAAAATAATTGTAGTCTGCGTAGATGAATGGTTGGCCAGTTTGTAAGTGAGTTTGTTTATCCGAACGATCACGCATGCATAAACGCTTCAAAGGGAGGGAAACCAGACAAGTCAGTTTAACAAAAAGCAGATAATCGAGGATGATAAGTGATACTAATCTACACCTAGAAAAAGATGATAAACGATGAGGTACTATCCACACCCTCCGGTAATGTGATCGGTTAATGATAGCATGTGCGTAATAAAAATCTCAAAATCGTTTTAAATTTTTTTTAGTTTAAAAAAAAATTTTAAATTTTAAAAAAATTTTTAGTACAGAAATTAAAATGTATCATATACGATGCACAAATCGATTCTGGCAAAATCAGTAATTTTTTTTATAAAAAAATGTTTTTTATAACAAAAAAAGAATCTCTGTTCGTACTTTACGCATGACAGTAATTTTTTTCAGGTGCGCTCTTCCATGTCCTACTATTTACGTGTACAACAAAAATTTTTTTAGGAGATCAAGCAGGTGTAACATGGGCGGAGGGTAACACCAATAAAAACAAAAAAAAAGAGAACGTTCAACAAACCAAAAGAAAAAAGATTTACCCCCGGATTAACCAATATTCACGGATTTCGTCAGATGGATTACCTTTCATCTCCGTCATAGTCATTAAAATTGAAAAAAACAGAAGATCATAAAACAACCAGGATATTTATCTCAAAACATGCTTCCAACGTTCAAACTTGCACCGAAGATGATTTACCGAACCTAAAAAATTCAGTCATAAAAATATTCAAATTCAAAACCGTCGCAAAAAATTCGACCGCGGTAATACCGTAATAAAAAACAAAAATAGAAAAAAAAACATCTGTCCCGCGGTTGTGTTTAAAAACAAAACATAAAAAACCTTTTAGGGGACGTTTACGGTAAAAGATTAAAAACCAGAAGGTTTTTCAAAAAGTCAAGAATCAAGGGACTCAAGGGGTGATGGGTATCGTAATGACTATTTAGGGGGGCTTAAAGGCCATTTCAATTTACTTATTTGGACCATTTCTGCAGGCTTTTTTTCGGGGTTTCCTGCATTTAAATCTGTGCTTGGCTTGCGTTTTTGAAATGTGCCGGAGAGGGCTGACTTGATTGAAGGGGTATCAAAAGAGGGATAGAAAAGGTTTTTTGTTATTTTCATGCACTTTTAGAAAATCCAGCTGGCGTACTGGTTCTGATTCTGAAAAAGAAGAAAAAAGACATCACAGACTGGTCAGTCGGTCAGTCAATCAGAGTCCAGTCGACACAAGCTCCAATTCCTTCCCAGATTTAGATAAATAGATGGATTTTCAAAACAAAAGAAGATTATTCAAATTTGACTCGTGAGATGCCAGTGAGTGAGTGACTGGGTCAGTCAGGGTGGTCAAATGACCCGGGACCCAACTCTCGCGCACAGGGGCACATGGATGGCATAGCAGGGCAGACGCGGGTATCAGTGACACCAAGAGTGGCAAGCTGGATGCTGGTGTTGTGGTGGCACGCTGCATAAATAGATAGATTGACGGCAGACAGAGACTGGGACAAAGAGCATCCACAAAGCTTGTACGATTGTTTTGAACTTGACGAAAGGATTGGGGAGGTTTGTGTATGTATGTATGTATTTATAACATATGGAAATAAGTGGAAAATCGTCGAAGTAAAGTGGCGTAAAAAATATTTAACGAAAGAACCAGATTACGATTTCAAAAAAATGAGAAAATGATCAGTGAACTTTGAGGCAGTTGGTTTTTGTTTTTTAGAACACATTCATTTTTTTTCAATTTTTTTCATTAAAAAAAATACATATTTAGAATTTTTTTGTTAATTTTTTTATTTTTAAATATAAAATTTTTTTTTGTATTTCATGTGCCAGCCAATTTCAATACCAACAGCATCATACACGCCCCCTCCCCAAACAACCACCGATTACTTTTCAAAGAAGATGTGACCAGATTGAATTAGGCATAATTATGCCATTGCCGAAATGTAATGTCAGTCGGCGACAGTCTAAGTATCCATAGCCTCCCCTCCCTCCTCGCATCCTATGAAGAAAGAGAGAGAGAAACAGAGAGTGGGAGTAGTTGGCAAATGATTGTGTAAGCAAATAAATAAATAAATATAATACATACATCCCCGACGAAATGTATCATAAGTATTCCATTTTATTCTTCTACAGCGGCGCGCGACTATGGGAGGGGAGAACAAGCAATTTGGCAATTCAATTGGAAGGAGAGGAAAGATATTTACGAAACGAACACTGTTGGCTGGTGGTGGTGTGCCTGATGCTTTCAAAGCGGGAAGGAGGGAGGATAATGGTTTGTTTTGATGGTTTTTGGGTGGACCAGGGGTTAAAATGGGCATGGACACGTTTTTAGGGCCGTTTTGACTGTAAAAAATATTTATTTATTTTTGGGCATATTTTGGATATCGCATGCATGTAGTAAGATGTGAGCGGTAATTATGGCCTTAAAAGGGAAACAAAAAAGTTGTCATGTGACAAAAATACAAAAGTAATAGAATAAAGACAAAATGTGAACGTTACTTCGATCAAAAGTAACAAAACAAGGGCAAAAGTTCAATGTTGAAAACAAAAGTAACATTTTAGTAACAAAAAGTAATGTTATTTCGATCAAAAGTAATATTTTAGCGCCAAAGTCGGAACAAAAGTATCGTTACATTAAAAAAATTCGTTCTTTCAGGTTCGATCACAAATTCAATTTTGATTTTTGTGCTCGTTCGAGTTTTTGAGCAAAATATCGCTAACAGCTATAAAATATACTTAAAATCCAGCAAATCACTAAAATCACCTATCCATTAATCCTCCTCATCCTTCCTGCATTCCACACTTTTCTCAACCAAAACAAAAAAAATAAATAATTTACTGGTTAGTCACTTTGAAATGAATGAAGAATAAAAAATATCTGCTCAAATCAAAGCCAATCGACAGGATGCATCTTCGTTTACTTCTGCCCGCGGGTGCAACCACCAACAACCACCGCCAGCCGGTTGGCCTTTAACTAAACCCCCTTTGCCGTTTGCCCGTCCTTTTTGTCTTTTGAGGCCGGGAGAAGAAAGACAAAAAAAATAGCGACATCTGCTGCTACGTTTTTTTTTTTCAATTTCCCAGACACTGGTCCATGATGATAAATGACTCGTCAGGGAGGGGGAGAAAAACACGAACACTTTGACAAAAAATGACTGTGTCACAAGCTGCCGTAGCTCAAGTTTTTTGAAAAATAACACAACACACGAACACATGCAAAAATGTCGTTTGTCGTTTGTGCACTTATAATTACTCCCGGGAAAATATATGATGTTGTACTTTTTTTCTGGGGCTTTGAGAAACGGTTTAGGATTTTGGGGGCCTGGGGACTTGCTTGAGGAAAAAAAATTAAAGATGAAAAAAAATGCAAAAAAAACTACAATTTTTTATTTAAAAAAAACAGCAGTTTTAAAAAATATTATCAAAATTTTTTTTAATTAAAAAATCTAAAAAATTTTATAAACTTTAGAATTTTTTACAATGTCTCGAAATTTGTACAGTTTCAAAGTCTACGTGCCAAAATCGTCCGTCAGTAGTCAGCTACAGTACCTTAGCGCTATGTCTAATGCATGCATGCATAGAGTCCATGTGAAGTGCCAGCCAGCTTGTCTTCCTTCCTGGCTGTCGTTTAAAAGTCAGTTCAAACCCCAAGCGATCGCATTAGTCATGAAGAAGACATGAGCATGCTCGGAGTCAAAAAGTCAAGAAGAAACAGATGAAAAAACCATTTTCTGTCCCAGCAGATCCGGTCACGCAACCAACCAATCCTTTGTAGATGCATATCCTTGCGTTTATGTACATCCTATCTTCTTTTTTTATTCTTGCACAACAACGACGACAAAAGAAAGCCAAGGATGGGGTGGATATCGGTAGCATGCATGTACATGTGTCTCCCATAAGCTGTCGTCAATTATGGCAGCTGGCAGGGTTGACAGCAAGCTGCCGGATAACAAAACGCAAATGGCCATTTGAACTCGACTCGTGTATATGTACGCAAAAGAGAACGGCATCATTGTCGTACACCCCTTCAACAGCCCCCCATCGTAAACGAATCCGGCACACATACACGCATCAAGCAGGAAATTCGTGTGTGCAACAATGACCAACGATGACTACTGCTGATGTAAGCTGTCACGGTCGCTTTCGTTGTCGTGCTTTTACAACAGAAGCATGATAAAATGCATGCAACAAGACTTGGGGTAGCTACAGAAAAAAAAATCGTGCCAATGAAAAAAATGGATTCTTAATTTTTTTTTCGGTGACTATGAATTTTTTACGAGTTTTGTAAAAAATGCACAATACGGATTAAAATTCGATGTCAGGGCCGAAAATTAAACACATTTTTTGATGTAATTTTGATCATAAAAATTTCAAAAACTCAAGGAAAAAGTTATAAAAAATTACCGAACATTGATTTTTTCATAAAAGAAATGAAAAAAAAGTTGCATCATTTGCTTGAAAAACGGTAAAAAAAATTATGCTTATGTTATAATACTTTTGCTAAAAGTAAGATTTTTTTGGGGCCAAAACATTAGAAGTAACATCCACATTTTGATGCTAAAATGTTACTTTTGATTTTGCAGGCGAAAGAAAAGTAACACTTTTTTTCGCTATTTTATTACTTTTTCCAACGGTAACGTTAAATTTTCGTTCTTTTTTTGTTACTTTTGTATTTAATTTTTGCTCAATCGCAACAATTTTTGTTACTCGATATTTTTCAAGCTTCGTTTTTTATTTTGTTAAACAAACGCGAACAAAAAATTTGTTAAAAATTACGAAAAAAAAAGTTTCGTTGTAATAAAAATCGAACAACATGCAAAAAAAAACTGTGAGAACATCAAACATCCTCCCGATGAGGAAGTGTTCCCGACCCCAAAACTCAAGAAACTCCCCAATTATCTTTTCCGCGTGCACCAAAAAAAGAACAAAATCTCGGCAAATGAACGGAGAAAAAGAAGAAATCCCGGACACAGCTTGCATGCCATTGGTCGTCGTTCGCGCTCGTCGTTGTCCCCGAACAAACGCCATATTTTAATGGCATTTTGATAAGACACACACACTCACTGCTAGCAAGGAAGTAGAGACAAGAGTGGCCCCGTCAACGCCCTTGCCTGCCTATAAGGAAAGAGACAACACCGTAGTCAACTGACAACTAATCGACAAGTCTTTAGCTCCGGTCTTGGAAATGGAAAACTGTAGAAAACGAGTACGTACATACGTACATACGCATTTCGTCCCACATCTGCCAAAAAAAAGAAAGACTGGTTTCATGACCATCAAAGACACATTTACCGACTGTAATGACCTAAGAGACCAAAAAATAAATGAATCCTTCCTTTTTTTTGAGAGTGAACGTTTTTTTTGTACCATCCAAAAAAAATACATAACAGGCTCATCTCCTCTTTTTCTCCATTTACCATTTATTTGGCCGCCGTTTCACTCTGTTCGGTTTTCAATTAGTGGAGCTGTGAGTGAACCATCGTCGTCGTCGACGATGTCGTCGTCGTCACCAAGCACACGGCACCCAAGAGAAAATAGAAAAAAAGTCTAACAAAAGCAATGAAGAAATTTTGAAAGTGATTACTGTCGTTTTTTTTGGGTTGCCGAAAATAGTCCAAATGAGATGAGGGAATGGAGCATAAAACAAGCAGCATCGAGGACAAAAAAAACAAGTGAGGACATCAAACTAAAGATATTTATTTTTAGGGCTGTACAGTGAGTTGATACCAGTTGACACGGTCCATTAAAAATTATAACGATCATTCGGGGGATACCACGGAAAAACCGGGAAAAATATGTATAAGCATGGAAATGAAATTTTCAAAACTAATGAAATTTTTTTGGATACCGGAAATAATTTTGTTATTAAAACATACATAATCATGGTTTTCAGCGGATGCAAACACGTGAAATCAAAGACTAAACAGGCCGGACTACGTATGGAATCGCGCATGATAAAATCAAAATCAATTCTGAACCATATCAGTTTCATTTTTTTTTAATTATGTATATTCATTTAAAAACAAAATTTTTTAAACATATCAGCTGTTTAAAAAGTTTTGACAAAAATCGGTCATTCATGTTCAATTTTGCCCGCGGGCATAAACTGTTTACTCGAATGATCAAAAAAGTTCTAATTTTAAAAAATTACATAATGGAAATCGACAAATTTTTCAACAACGTTCAAGACATTTTAGTTTCGACGTTTGTAAATATGTAGCGTGCTAACAGAGAAACACCAGAAAAAAACCTATCAATATAAAACAGTCCGATATAAATACAAACATGACTTTAACATGCATGCAACCAAGAAATATAAAAAGTAAAAATAAAAAACGTTCGCTTACAACAATGTGCCAAAGTCCCATAAAAATTGTAGGAAAAATATTTTGTACAAAAAAATTCTGCACAATTTTCAAAGAAACAGAAGAAATTCCTGCACAATTTTCTGATCATAGAGAGTCTTAAAAAAACAGGATAACAGAAACCTCCTCGAGCAACAGTTTATCCCTGCAAAAAAGCGCTTGAAAATATTCGAAGAAAGGCAGAATAATCACAAATGCATTACATCTGTATCCACGCGATCGTATGTCATTCTGCAAGGAGTCGAGTCCAGTCGAGTCAAGTCAGCGTGGGGCACAACTATCCAGAGGAGGGATACTCGCTTTGTCTACCATGGCCCTGTCCTGTCCTGTCCTGTCTGGCTTGGGCCATGGTAGTCGCATTTTGTATTTGTTGTAGACACATGTATCCATCCTTCTGTCACTCATTCATCGCTATAGTTTACAAGTTTATTTGTCACCATCGTTCTTTTGGGGTCTGTCAAAAGTGTCCCTTGGCATGGACTGGAAAAAGGAAAGCCAGCATTTGAGCCTCCAAAACGGTCGATAACAAAATTGTCAAAGCTATCAATAATTTTTTTCGATGCACATGCATATCCCATACATACACAGGCTGCCTAGATAAATTAGAAAAAAAATAAAATTTCGGCAAAAATGCATGAAAAAAATGGCCCGGTCGTATAATAAATAAATACGGAATCGATTTTTGACAGTCAAAACAACAATGTTGGTTAGTTGTAAACGAAAAAGTAATCAGACACTTTGAGACAATTAGAACCCATCAGAATTGAAGGACAACAACAAGAAAGGAGATCCGGCATTCGCACGGAGATTGCGATGCGCAAATGGAGTATCGTCAAAATGAATCGGGTAACGATAAATATAAAATAAAAAGGGTACTTTTCAATTTTTAGGCCCCGGGTAATTTAACATTAAAAAAAAAATTCTTTCCGAATTTAGATTTTTTGGCACAAGTATGCTGTTTTTAACTATATCAAACATAAAATATTTTTCCAGTTTTAAACCCCCTAATAAAAAAAGACGCATTTCACTAATAAAAATGCCATAAATTTTTTTTGCGCTTGTAATTACGCTGTTCACTTTTAATTTCCCTCCAACGCCTGGTTTCCCGTGGTGTCAGCTCACTTCTTCTCCCGTAAATTTTTTGGTCTAGTTGTTTACAAAAACTGGTGTACATAATTTTTTTTTTAATTTGAGAAAATAAATAAAAAAATTTTTAAAAAAATGTAAATACAATTTCTCAAAAAAAATTTTATGAGTTTGAAAGTCGGTCAAAAAAATCAAAAAAAAAGCCAACAAGATCGAAAAAAATACAATTTCAAAAAAATCGATCTGAAAGTTAAAAAAAATTCAGAAAAAAAATTTAAATTTTAAAAAATTGATTCAGTGTAACCATTCCCGACTCCAACATTCATTCCCGCGAACAATTTTCAACCCAATAAATACCCCTGCAATGTTCCAATTTTTGTTCAAAAATAGAAAGTAATCGCAGTTTTTGGCAACTGCTGTGAAAAAAAGTAACATTTTTCACGTAAAAGAAAAAAGACATGACTGATGATGGTCATGATACGAACATATACGAAAAGACAAAAAAAGCAGAACAGTCTTTCATGTTGCAACTTCCAACATTGCCGAAAAAAGACAAGACAAGACATACTAAGTGTGTGTGTGTCGCGGCAATAAAGCCTGGCCCGGGGTGGTTGTGGATGCGTATATTGCCACAATTTGAGGAAAAAAACCCGGCTCGTAACTGCTAAAACTGCTACCAGCCGGCACAGGGCCACAAAAGACGGCCTCGGCCTCAGCCGTGGACTGGTATGCGCGGCAATTGACTTGTCGGATGTTGGTGGTGGTTCCTCGACAAGAAAGGGGAAAGGCGCAGACGACCGCAGACATCCCAGCAGCCGGCGGACGGCAAAAAAAGAAGGGCTAACATAAGCATCCCTCCTTTTTTTGGTGCTATCTATCTATCTATGTATCTCCTCTCGGGCATTACCACTACCACCACCACCACAACCACGCAGCAGCATTCATTCATTCCCAAAAATGGGGTGGTTGCAGCACAGCACAAAGCCCTCCTCATCCCCATCCCCCATCCCGGTCCATCCATGCTGGCTGGTAGATTGACTCCATGGCCATCCATGGTCACGCCTGCGGGGCTGGGATGTGCGTGTTTCGTGCGCATCAACTAATAACTACAACACCCGAAAACATAGATGGGCAGCAGCACAAACATGCCCGAACAAGAAAACAGGCATTTTGCAGAGCATATCACTTTCGGAAGACGAACTCCACCAAAACCCCTGACAAAAGAAGGGGGGAGAAAAGAGAGGCGCTTGACACTGTTGGGGCATGTTTAGACCCAGGAAAGGCCGGGAAACAAGCGGGCTTCCTTTCCTTTCCCGGCGCTGATGGCCATCGCCATCCCCAAAATAGGAGAGGAGAGGGGTGTATACACACAGGCTTTTGTGTCAAAAATTGGACCAATTCTTTTATGGGAGAAAAAGTGAGCCGACACCAACCACGGACAACCAGGCAGGCGTTGGAGGGAAATTAAAAGTGAACGGCGTAATTACAGCCTTAGAAAAACAAAAAAATGAATTTTTATTTGCAAAATGCACATTTAAAAAAAAAGGTCTGAAATTTGAAAATAGGCATTTTTGGGGTAAATACGGTTAAAAATGTAAAACAATTGTAAAAAAAAAGACGCTTCAGTTTGTTCGAAAACAATATCAAAATTTCGGAAAGAATAAAAAACAAAACAAGAACAAAAATTGAATGTTACTCCAAACAAAAGTAACAAAATAGAATCAAAAAAAGTTATGCATAAAAATTTGACAAAATTCTAAAAGTAACAAAAAAAGAGCAAAAAAAAATACGTTACTTCTGACAAAAGTAATAAAAAATCGAAAAAAAAATGTTACTTAACTTTAACCCGTAAAACCAAAAATAACACAATAACGACAAAAAGTAAATGATATTCGAAGAAAAGTAATATTTTAGCGCCAAATAAAAAATATTATTCACGATCAACAAAAGTAATAAGATTTTCAAAAAAATATGTTCATTGACATCGCACGATGGACCTATGGTCTCAACGCGAAAGGGATTTTTGAGGCTTTTTTGACGTTTTTATTGCAACAGTGAGTGTTTTTTAGATTTCAAGAGTGGATTGGGAGTTTTTTGCGATGGCGAATCTATCGGGGATATCAGAAATTCAATAATCGATCGATAAACTTGATTTAAAAAATTTATTTCGAAAAATAACTATACGATATCAGAATAAAATAGTAGACCGTATTCTGCGCCCTCGAAAACCCCCGGTTGCCAAAAACTGGAAGATTCTCCCCATGAAATAAGAAGTTATTTCAATTCTAAAGTTTTTTTCATACAAAAAACGCGCGCTGAAGCATTTCAGTCGAAAGAGAACACAGTGCGCGCAAGCAAATGCGCGTAGCGTGTTGCCTTTGGAAGCTTACTGCCAAGTCGGTTTCCCATCCTTATATACTAACTTTGGCATTGTGATTAAGTTCATCTTGATCTTTGCAACGAACTTTGCCCGGTAAAAAAATATTAATTTTGACCTGTGGAAATAATTTATTAATATTTATTTTAAGATTTGAAATAACTTCTTATTTCATGGGGAGAATTTTCCTGTTTTTTGCTATTGGGGGTTTTTGATGGCGTAGAATACGGTCTACTATTTTATTCTGATATCGTATAGTTATTTTGTGAGCTACAGTAATTTTTTTCTCAAATTATCGATTTATCGATTTAATATTGATTTTTTGATAGTGCCATTAAATTTGCCGTAGCCGATAACCCCCAGATCCGTCTTTACACCTAAAAAATATCTACTCTATGCATATGAAAACGGCAAAAAACGAGTTTTCGCGTTGAGACCATAGGTCCATCGTGTTTTTTTCATAAAAATGCAGAAAGTTCATAAAATTATTCAATGCACCCAAAAAAAGTATCCAAAAATGACAAAAAAATAGTAAAACCGATTTTTCTTGTCCTTTTTTGATGCACCCCGTAGACAAGAATTCTCTTCAAAAACTAATCATACCACTCATGCTTTCTTCCTTTCCATCCTTGATTGCTTCACTGCCCATGGGCCATTGGGCCGCGTGCAGAAGAAAGGCAGAAGATATTGTATACCACAAAAACCAATTCATTATGACCCACAGAAGAAGGCACACCAGGGGAAGCCGAAGCGACGAAGAAACGAAATAATGATTACGGAACGCTGAATTATGTGGGTAAAACAAAAATGATAGTAATTTTGAGTCCCAAGGGACGGTGATCTCGTCGAGAGGCAGGCATGTAAGCCAGGACATGGGCACAGGACAAAAATGGCAAAGAAAGGGAACATGAACGTAAATTGCAAAAAATTAACAGAAAAACAATAAACAAACTTTTTCGCGGTGAAAGTTGGTGCGCAAAGCATGTCGTATCACGTAATCAGTAGTCCTGAAGCGACAATAGAAAATCAGTTTTTTCTTTTCATTGATTTCCCTACTTTTCTCCTTGCGACGCCGCTTTTTTTCTTTTTATGCTAAAAAATGATTTGTTTATACTTTGCGTGCCTGATTTTTGTCATTTTACCCTAAAGTTCAGTTGTGGTCAATATTTTATGCGTTTCAGGCGGATCATGATGCGTCCGTTGTCTTCAGCGTATTCCAGAGATCTGATCTTCAATGCGATCAAAAAGCAGACTTTCTCTTCGGACTATGACATCAAGAACCTGGTTTTTTCGTCCCTTGAAATGTCGAACACCTTTGACGTCGTTATGCAGGACGCTGTTGTCGAATACGTTGGTTCTCACGTATACATCACTTTTTCTGGAGTAGGTTTTTTTTACGCAAACCCTGGTTTTTTTAATATTTTGTTTAGGCCACGCGCAACAGCCGTTTCAATGGCATGTATTGCACCCGGAGTGAATGCGATTGGATAGCATTTTTTGTCAGGAAACTTTCGATTTACTGGAAGCCAGATGACGCAGCAATCAGCTTTTACGAAAAAGTGCTTTGCTTCAACAGTAAGTTTTTTTTTTTCACTTCGGAGGGATTTTAAGAAAATTCTGTTACAGACCTCCAAGAACTGGATTTAATTAGCATGGACGATAAATTTTGTTCTGTGGAAGTTATCCAAAAGTTGGTGTCGCTCACTCGAAACCTCAAAATCCAACAGAAGTCGCTGGATCAGTTCCCCGAATTGCCCAATCGTTGTGAAAGAATTCAGTTCAAGTGCAGCGGTTTTCACAACCCGGATTTGGAAGCTGCGGTGAGCACATTTTTTCTGAAAATAAATTATCTCTTTGCAAAACACAAATTTTAGAATGCCTTGGAATCAGATTCATTGAATACGTTGGAGTTGTATTCTGATCGCCCTTTACCGGCGCAGCAGTACGTCGATTTACTGAATTCCCACAGAGCTCAACTTCAGCAGATTCGTCGCTTTGACTTTGTGCTAGATGGTTTTTTTTTCGCCAAGTACACAGTTATGCTTCTGGATTACCTGTCGACATTTTTTCCAAATATCGAAAATGTCAATCTTAACACCAATTTGTCGTGGATCAAACCGTTTCGAGTACTCCCTGAGGAGGTCGCAATGTTTTGGCAACTGCAAAAACATACATACGATTGTGATGATTTTTACTTGAAGGCGATCCCGCTTCATTTCAAAGTCAACATAACTATGACGTCAGAGGTGAAAATCTGCGTGCGCTGGAACGCCGAAGATCTTTTCGGCGCGGTTGATCTATTTTTTCCACCGGGAGATTTCATTGTGACGCCAGGTGACCGGTCTCGGACGATTACCAATCGGAAGACGAATCTGAATGAAAACATGAAATTTCTGTGGCAGTCCGTTTTCCACATAAGGCGGTATATTTAAAATTTTCTTCAAAAAACGAAGTTTTGCAGCCGAACTCAAAAAAATGAACATGTCAAACACAGCGTAGTTGATGTTATGAAAAAAAGATACATGCACGTGTCCCGAATGTATATTTCATGAAAAATTGTCCAATTACAATGAACAAATTGACATTTTGCGAAAATGTGGACAGTCCGCACGAGAAAATGCGAGAACACGCGCACAAATTGGAAAAAAATCATCTGTGAGATTTTTCCGCGTAGCGTGCGCGCACAAATTGGAAAAAAATCATCTGTGAGATTTTTCCGCGTAGCGTGCGCGCACAAATTGGAAAAAAATCATCTGTGAGATTTTTCCGCTTTGCAAGCGCAAACTGTGTGCAGTGCGCAAAGTGTTGTTTTACCGTATTTATTGTGCCGTAATGGATATAAACATTTACAAATTTATCACTACATGTTACCGGCATGAAAAAGGGGACAACTGAAACCACAATTTTTTTTTCTATAACATAAATTATATAAAATCTACTCATTTACTCATTTTTTCTTCAGATGTGTCCATTTCAGTGTCCTGAGTTCCGTCGGTTGACATGGATTGACGTGCTGAGTAAATTGATGAACTGTCTGAGCAAGAGGAGGTGTAATGAACACGTGAAAAAAAAACAATCAAAAACAACAAGTAGCAACACAACTTTCGCTTGCGATGGAACACGAAAGCAATTTTCGCCACGAGAGAACGTGGGTGAAGGGTCAGACTGGTTTGGTGCATGGCACATACAGTGGCAAGTGTGAGGCGCGCATGCTGTCTGGACTATCCTTCTCTCTCTGGCTTCTCTTCGTTCAGCGCGCGTCGCTCTCATGAAGAGAGATTCTCCCGCTGCCCGAGCGCGCTGGTCGA